>WOUH02000014.1:8832349-8844368 GCA_009936405.2 Stevia rebaudiana
CATTGAGTTATGGATGGCGTACCGCCGGAATACGTATAGTCAATGGTCGGAAAATCGTCGGTCAACTGTCGGAAAAATGCCAGTTGTCACACCTCTACCCCTTAGTAATAGAGAGGCTGCTCTCAGTGAGACCCCCGCGGCTCATGATGCCTGACTAACTGTCAACCCAACGCTTTTAACGTTATTTTCACAAAAATAAGTAAAATAACGTTAAAACTATTGCAATATTACTTTTGTCCCTGAGAGCGGCTACTCTATTCCTACGCGGTAGAGGTAAGGTTTGTCTTCATCTTACCCTCCTTAGACCTTACCTTTATGTGTGATATACTGAGTACGATGATGATAATGATTTATTCTATATATATCAATTACTTAAAAAGGAAATCAATAATAAATCTATAAACACACTTAGTAATTTATGATTTTTCAAATCATAAATTTTTCAACAATTTATTATAATATCTTACAACATGATTTGACAAAACATATAATTTTACAACTTTAATTCTTGTCACGTTATTTTCTTACAAATTTTTCGAAAGCAAATGGTGTGGTCTTTTGGTTGGGTTTTATGGGGTTTTAGCTAACCGACCCATTTCATAAGTTTTTTTACTTTTAGGGTTCTAGTAACCACTATTCCTTCCCCTCAATTCCCTCCCAAATCAATACCAATTTTCATCACCTTCATCAATTTGTAACTTATTATCCATCTGCAATTCTTCATATCATGTAATTACATTGATCTTCAATCTCAATGGCAAGAAATCCTGCAACTCGCCTTCTCCGTATATGTTCTTCACAGTATAATCCTTCAAAGGTTAGATTTTTCCCCACTTCTAATCGATTTTCTTCAAACTGCAATGCAATTCATAACCTTTCGACACAAAAGCACCTTTCTTTTAGTTCTTTTCACCCCGAAAGAACCAAATTCAATCCAATTTCCTCGTTCGGTCTAGATTTTAGGGTTCTTAATCTCAATAAACGATTGTATTGTACACCAACCGAAATCGGAAGCACTAATGCATCAGAACATGTTGAAGATGATAATAACAATACGAATCAAGTATCTGCATCAACAATTGAGGGATTTTCACATGTTGCAGCACTCGATCCTGTAGAACTTTACCATAGGCTTCGTGATGGCCCAATTGCAACAAAATTAGAGCAAGAACAGTGGGAAGAACTTACAGAAATCTTTAGGTGTTTTTCAAAATCTGGTTGGGCTTCAAATCAGGCTTTAGCAATATACATTAGTGCTTCATTTTTCCAAACTGCAGCTCATAATTTTAGAAATTTTTTCTTCAAGAAATGTGATCATGATATTGTTGAGTATCTGTTGTCGTTGGGTCCCGGTAATGAATCCGAACGGTTTCTTTTTCCTTTATTTGTTGAATATTGTTTAGAAGAGTTTCCTGATGAAATTAAAAAGTTTAGAAGTATGATTTCATCTGCAGACCTTACAAAACCTGAAACATGGTTTCCATTTGCTAGAGCTATTAAGCGTAAGATTATATATCATTGTGGCCCGACAAATAGCGGTAAAACATATAACGCGTTGCAAAGATTCATGGAAGCAAAAAAGGGTATTTATTGTAGTCCTCTTCGCCTTTTGGCGATGGAAGTTTTTGATAAGGTGAACTCATTAGGCGTGTATTGTAGTTTACTTACGGGTCAAGAAAAGAAATTTGTACCTTTTGGGAATCACACTGCGTGCACCGTTGAAATGGTTTCTACCGAAGAGTTGTATGAGGTGGCGGTTATTGATGAGATTCAAATGATGTCGGATGTGTATAGAGGATACGCGTGGACCCGTGCGTTGCTTGGGTTGCAAGCCGATGAGATACATTTATGTGGGGATCCAAGTGTTTTAGATATTGTTAGAAAGATTTGTGAACAAACCGGTGATGAATTGATTGAAAACCATTATGAAAGATTTAAACCATTGGTGGTTGAAGCTAAAACCTTGCTGGGTGATATAAGAAACGTGCGTTCGGGTGATTGTGTTGTTGCATTTTCAAGAAGAGAGATTTTTGAAGTTAAATTAGCTATCGAGAAACATACGAATCATAAATGTTGTGTTATTTACGGTGCATTGCCACCAGAGACGCGTAGACATCAAGCAAATTTATTCAACGAACAAGGTAACGAATATGACATATTGGTTGCAAGTGATGCGGTAGGTATGGGTTTAAATCTTAACATAAGGCGTATAGTTTTTTATAGTCTTTCAAAATACAACGGTGATAGAATCGTACCCGTACCCGCTTCACAAGTGAAACAAATCGCGGGTCGGGCGGGTCGTAGAGGAAGTATATACCCCGATGGTTTAACAACCACTTTACACTTAGAAGATTTGGATTATTTAATAGAATGCTTACAAAAAGATTTTGATGAAGTTAAAAAAGTGGGTTTGTTTCCGTTTTTCGAGCAAGTTGAGCTATTCGCGGGTCAAATCACAAACGTTACATTCGCCCAATTACTTCAAAAATTTGGTGAAAATTGTCGTTTAGACGGATATTATTTCCTATGTAGACATGATCATATTAAAAAGGTTGCTAACATGTTGGAGAAAGTTCAAGGATTGTCTCTTGAAGACCGGTTCAACTTCTGTTTTGCGCCCGTTAACATACGCGATCCAAAAGCGATGTATCATCTGTTAAGATTCGCGCAATCTTATTCTCAAAACGTGCCCGTTAGTTTAGCTATGGGGATGCCAAAAACTTCTGCTAGAAACGATACCGAGTTGTTGGATCTTGAGAGTAAACATCAAGTTTTGTCGATGTATTTATGGTTGTCGAATCATTTTAAGGAAGAAACGTTTCCGTATGTTAAGAAAGCTGAAGTGATGGCGACTGATATCGCTGAGTTGTTAGGCGAATCGCTTATTAAAGCGAATTGGAAACCGGAATCAAGAGGGAAAAAGGGGAATGATAATGATGATGGTTATCAGAGACCTAGATCTTTGGTTAAGTTGCAAGAACAGTAAGTTGTTTTTTCTATTAACTTGTCATGCTAAAAGTTTTATTTTTATTATTAGGCAATTTCGGATTTTAGTAATTTAAGTTATGACCCATTGGCTGATAATAATCTATACTAGATACTAAGAGTTTGGTCAATGACAATCCTATCTTTCATCTTTGTTGCCAAAGACAATCTCAGTAGCATAATCATCAAAGATTTACATCTGATTTCACTCGGAATGATGATAGTGAATGAAACGAGGACACGAAATTAAATAATTAATTGTACATCAACTCTAAATTTATTATGATGATTATTCTACTAGGATTGCCTTTGGCAACGAAAATGAAAGTTGAGAGTGTCATTGGTAAAACTGCTAGTATAAATTATTATCGGCTAATTGGTCAAAGTTTGGATTATTAATGTCCAACTTTTTACATTTTTTTTAATTTTTTTATTTATATTATAAAATCAATTTGTTGCAGGAAAAGGCAAGAAAAAGATTTAAAATCCATAGAGAAGGTGACTGCATAGGAGAGATGCAAGTTTTCGGGCCCGTATCGGTTTTTAGGTTCGTGTTACATTTTCGGGTTCGTGTCAGGTTCAACCCACGAACACTACTCGTATTGATAGTGTGTCTATTGGGCCACCTTGTAATATTTTTATATGTTGTGCATCACCCTTTTTGGAGTGGTTCATTAGGATTGAATTGTATCCAGTTGCTGGAAATATTTGTGGATTTTGTTTTATACTTTAATTTTTAGCTAAAAAGTGGATTAGAAACATTACACATGTGCGTCTTTGAGTCCTGTAAATATTGCATTACCTTTTGGAAATAGGTTTTATGGACATTATACTAAGGTTTAGTTTTTATATCATTAAACAAATCACTTTTATAAAAAGATTTGAACATGTGACATTGGATGTGTGGATGAAATTGGCAATTTATATTGATTTTGAAACAACGTTTTAGTATAATGTGACATTGGTCACTTGTAAATTTGACCGTGCTCGTTATGGGTCAAGCTACTTGATTCGGATAAACTTTAGCTGAGTTCAAGCCCAATATAGCTTTAGTTTGTTGGGTTTGGCTTGACTTTTGAGAGAGAATAATCACGTGTGTTGTGAAATGGAAATTTATCAAAATGAACATGTTTTGACCTATTTTTTTAACAAAATAGACACACAGCTTAATAAAAGCGCCGGCTAATTCCAAAAAACACCGAGTTCCTCTGCAGGGAATATGCCATGCGTCAGCGATCTAAAAGGGATGGCAAAAAAAAGCATTAGCTAGTTTAGCCTGCAGAATACAAGTTTTATTACTTGATTGGCAGTTGACCAAACATTTAGCCGGCGCTTTTATAAAATTAGCCTGCATTTCTGTGTCTATTTTAATAAAAATGCATCAAACATATTCAATTTGGTAAATTTTATGTTGTGAAATGTATATGTAACAAGAAACAAGCACCACATAAAATACAATCAAGGGCTTAAATTCATAAAGCATGCACATTGTGGTTATTTTACAAACACATACAACACAAACTTTGACACTAATCTACACCTAGAAATGAACCGAAAAGAAAAGGTACAAACAAGAAACATATGATAGATGAAGAACACAAATTATTACAAACTATCATCAGGTGTTTAGCTTGTTGTATAGAGTCACCAAGTCCAGATCAAACCCCGCAAATTTGTTTAAAGCATCGGCACACAATCCGTGCCCACCATCAACGGTTGGCAGTCTAACTTCCATCAACGGAACCACCGGATTTCGTGTCCCGGATCCAGGCATTACAACCCCTACCATAACTCTCAGCATATTCGACGCGTCAATGTCCATACACACACTAATTTCCGGTATGCCTCTCGGGGCTACAGGTATCCCAACAACCTTAAAATACCCGAGCAACAACCGCTTCTTATCATCGACTTCTTCATACACCACAATCAAAGCCTCGGTCTGGTTTTCATGGGCGGTTGTAAAAAGCATCTCTCTCCTAGCAGGCAGAGTAATGTTGCGGTCTATAATCGGTACAAAACTATTTCCATCGGCTTGTATCCCGATACTATGCGCGTTTACTTGAATGGTTAAAAGGTCTAAACTTCCAAACGAATCGTTCACTCCTGAAGCCAACGCGCCTTCAAGTGCCGCCCCACGTACAGCGGCCTCCATTGGGTTGATGCCAGAATAAATTTCGGTTTCACTTCTTTTACATATACCCGTCACTATTTTTTTAATTATTGGAATATTCGTACACCCGCCAACAAGTATCACATCATCTATGTATTCCGGTTTTGCCACCTTGGAGTCATGCAGACACTGTGTTATCAGAGCAACACACTTTTCAAAAACGCGTTTGTTGATCTCTTCAAATTCTTCCACATCAATGACTTTGCATATCCTTGTCCCGTTTCCAAGGGCGATGTCGATTTGAACACTGGGCTGAACGGATAGCTTGTGTATCGCGTCCTGTGTTGCAACGCGTAGAATACCCATGGATTTAATCTCCTCAAGTCCATGGTTAGAAAAAAGACTATCCATTTCTGGTAAAAGCCAATGCATTGTATTTTGAAGCAAATCCTCACCTCCTATGCTACTCCCAGCTAAAGCCTTCATTTGCGACACGCCTCCAGCTGTCGCGATTATAGCCACATCACAATACCCCGCACCCATGTTAAATATAAGACCAATTTTTTCACTCCCACTATCCCCCATGTTCTTAAACACCAGCTGCTGTTGCTGGGCATACAGCAAAGCAACAGCAGCTGGTTCAGGCATTAACCTAAGAACATGAAGACCAGCCATCGCGCATGACCTCGCGATTCTTGTTAACTGAAACCGGCTAAACGCAGCCGGTACAGTTAAAACAACGTCTCTTACAGGACGTTTGAGACGCGCCTCCGCTAGAGCTTTTAATTCTACAAGATATATAGCAAAGACTTCTTCCGGGGTGGTTGATCTCCACATGTTGTTCACTAATGCCGCAATGAAGGGTTTGACACCAATTCCGAAAGTTTGAATAAGGAAGGGTAATGTTTTGCTAGCTTGAGAAACGATTGGATCGGTGTCAAGCCTACCGATTAAGCGTTTCATGTTGAAGATTGAAGCACCGGATAACATCTCATACTCGTGAGATAATTGATTACTGACTCCACCCACAGGGGACGGGGATTCGTCTCGGAAGGTGACGTATGACTTCATCAGCTTCTGGTTTCTTTTGTTCCTGATAAGTTCAACCTGAGAACCGTTCCAAACCGCGAGACTACATTGACACGTACCGATGTCGATACCAATTGCAATTTCAGGAGAAGTTTGATCCATGGTAGTTTCACTATCAGATGTCACAGTGTATCCCAATTCTTCACTCATTCTGAAAACCAAATTTAATTTATTAGATTTAGATCATGATTATTAAGTGAACTTAAGAGGGAAAAAATGGTTGTTCGAAAATAATACAAATAATCAGGTTCAAGAAGGTATCTAAACCTGACTAAAAATAAGTATTTATTGCTACTATCGTTGTGAAGCAAATTAGCAAAATTAGGCATTTCAACAAATACCTGGAACCGATACATATATATACTTTTTTATACATGTAATTGTGGCAAAGAAACAACTGAATTAATAGAACAAGCAAGTTATAGTTACTAAAAGCGGATTATCATAGCACACACGATGTAAAAGGAATAATGTTCAAATCTTGCGGAATTAATTGGAAGAAATCAGCATGTTAGTTATTGCTTAATTTTTAATAGCAGTAAGAGAGATGATTTATTTATGAATTAGCTAATGAGCAAAACATTAAAGTATGTATAAAAGTATAAAACGTGTATCTACAAGGGAAGACTAGAATTACATGAAAACGATGAAAATTAAACAAGATATGAGAACTGGAACATACTGTTGGTCGAACGAGGGAGATTATCAGCGTCGAAAGTAAGCTATTGGAGGATTAATATGAACATATTTAGAATGGGTAGTACATAGATATATAACCAGGGGGAGAAGAAGATTTGAGAAGCTGATGGAAGGCTTTCTTTCTTCTGGAGCTTTCTTTCTAGAGCTAGAAGGGTAATAATACAACATTGGATGGTTTGATTAAATTATACTTTTCATCTTTTATTTATGCGGTAGTTATTTTGACCACGAGTAGATGCATTAAAATGAATTTTACAGAAATAATTAAATACAAATAAAGTAAATTTTTATAACATATATAAAAAAATGTATAATTTACAGAGTTTAGAGAAGCAAAGTTTGAAAAAAATTAATATTATATTAACATGTGTACTATGTTTTATTGTGTATCTCGTAGGATTATGATTTTATAATCCCTGGAATCGAGGCTTTTATAATGAAAGTTTGAAAATAAATTTAATTTCATGCTTCATAATTGTGCATTTATCAAATATAATTTATTAAAAGTTCAAAAAATTATGATAATGTTTAAACATTGTCAAAAAATCAATTGTCACGTGTCATATAATTTAATAGAAGGTAATACGTGAAGGATTATTATTTTTTTATTAGAGAGGATATTACGTTAGTTTTCTTTTGTTTTTAGTTGTTTCATAAACCATCATTTGTGTTTAAATTTATTGCACATCACATTAGTTGACTATAAACAAAACCAGTTAAATTTAACAAATTAGAATGTTAATTAGGATTAAAAAAAAAGGAGCAAATTTAGCCTCAAAGCCTCTACTTAGATTTTTTTCAAGCTCCACCACTAATCACTTGCCTATTTAAAAACTGGTATTCAACCCAAACTGGCTTGACCATAAACCAATTTGACTTTCTGTTACCTCAACCGAACCGGCTTGAAACCATAACCATTTTTGCAAAAAGAAACTTTTGCACCTTTAACCAGAACCGTGGATGATCAAGATACAAAGTTCAGCCATCTTGTCATTGGTTCAGCTTCTATGGTACAACGGTCAAGGTCAGAACTAGAACCATAAAAAGATATTACAACATTTAAAATTTTAAAAAGTTATTTGGCAATAATCCAATAAAACAGGTATTGTTGCAACAAACTCAAATTACAAACCATTAATCAGTGTCAAAGCTGCAATTTATGAGCTCTTTGTGTTTCTTCCAAACTGGAATTACAAAAGTGTCTCAACATTTCAGAAAACTGAAATAACTTCATCTTTATTAAAACTTACAACAATCACTCACTTCATTTCTTCAACAAAGCACTGCATTGCGCCATAATCTTCGACGCCCTCGTAATCGCATCCGTCATATAAAAATTATCAACCGTAACACCAAACGGTTTTGCACTCACCTTACTCGAGTCCTCCGGTCTAACCGCCCCAGAAAACGTAGCCGGTTCTCTCTCATCCACACTCACAACATTCGGTGCAACCGTTCTTATACGCGATCGGACCGCGCTAATGTTATCATAAGGTAACCCCACCCCACAAACCTCCGAAAGAGCCCTGATTATCTTCCAATCTTCTCTCGCGTCACCGACAGTCGGGACAGCTGGCACCGTTTGCTGAGCTGTACCTTCGGTGTTGACATATGTTCCTTCTTTTTCGCTAAAAGCTGCACCTGGAAGAATCACATTAGCCCGATAAACACCCTTATCACCATGATGACCTTGATACACCACAAAAGAATCTTCTGGAAGCTTCTCTAGATCCACGTCATCAGCACCCATTAAGTAAAGAAACTTAGCCGATTCAATGCTGTGGTCAGACTCCGGCACGAGCCCAAGGTCAAGGGCTGCAGCCTGAGCTGCGTTTAAAAGTAAGACGTTGACGCCGTTCCAGTCGGGTCTGATTAGGTTTTCGTGTTTGGTGGCGATTGATTGGATGAGTGAGAAAATGGCGTCTTTGTCTTCGCGGTTGAAGATTCCGGAACCGATTATGATGGCGGGGTTTTTGGCGGTTGAGAGTGCTGAGGTGAAAGAGTGGCGGCCCGCGGCTATTTCAGCTAGGGTTTCGGGTCCGGTGCCGAGATGTTGATGGTCATAGTTGAAATCAGTTGGTGGACCGATGTAACCGACTTTAGCTTGGGTGGCTCGAACCGTTTTACGGATTCTAGCGTTTATCATTGCGGCTTCAACCCGTGGCTGGCATTATATCATAACTCGCGAAAAGTTAGAAAAAAAAAAGAGGGAAATAAATGCAGTACAAAATGCCAAATACCATAAAACGACTTTATGTTTTTTCTCACAAAAACCGACATGCTTTATGTGTTCTCAGACAAAAGTCCCTTAACAATTTTTTGCACGTATAAAGAACATACTAAATTTTTTCTCACGAAAAACCCTCTACTTTTGACACATATAAAGTCCTTTCATATTATAAATTAAACAAATTTAACATGTTCAGGACTTTAGTGTGTAAAAATTGTTGGGGATTTAAATGAGAAAAAAAAAGTTGTTTTTTTTCAATGTGAAAAAATAAATTGTTAAGAGATTTATATGTTGGCTTTTTTTCAGGTGCGAAACGTTGTTGAGAAACTTTTATAAGAAAAAACAGATAGTATGTTGGTTTTTTATGTGCAAAAGATATTAGACTTATATGAGAGATACAGAAAGTACGTTGATTTTTAAATGAAAAAGTTGTTGAGGAATTTTTATGAGAAAAAAACAGAAAGTATATTGCTTTTTATGTGTAAAAAATTGTAAGGGAAACAAAAGTATTTTGGTTTTTTAAGTGCAAAAAGTTGTTAAGTAACTTTTATGATAAAAAAACAGAAAGTATTGTTCTTTTATGTGCAAAAAATTGTTAAGAAACTTTTATGAGAAAAACAGAAAGTGGTGTTATGTAAGTACAAAAAGTTGTTGAGACATTTATGCGAGAAAACAAATAATATACTGGTATTTTATAAAAATTGCCCTTTGGAAATTTAAAGAATGCAGAATGTTTTACCTGGGTACCAATTAGAAGAAAACAGTCAGCTTTTTCCAAACCACTGATACCGCTATTTAAAAGATAACCCGAACGCAAATCTGCATTTACATTCTTACCATTTCCTTCACACCAAACATTATTTGACCCCAATTTGTTCAAGAAATCTTTTAACAACATCATGGATTCTGCATCACTTAATTTACCAGCAACACCAACAATTTCCTCAGGTTTGACTTGGTGGATGACCTCTGCCACCACAGTAAGAGCATCCCGCCAGCTCACAGCCTTGAACCGCCCGTCGCTATCACGGATCATGGGGTCGTTTAATCGTTGTCTCTTTAATCCATCGTAACAAAATCGCGTTTTGTCTGAAATCCACTCTTCATTAATGTCCTGTGTAAACACATATGTACCCAAGATTAAGTCAAAATTACAAAAATACCATTATTTTAAAAGAAAATATTTAGAGTTAATGGTCCCTTTGGTTTGGGCAAAGTAACAGGTTTGAAAGTAACAAGCTGCAAGGCTAAATTCCATTTAAATTAGAGCGAAATGACCAAAATACCCTATGCCTTTGACTATCTATACAGTCAAAGGGTATTTCGGTCATTTCAGTTTAGTTTTAACGAAAGTTAGGCCTTAATACGCAAACGAGTAAAAACACTGAAAGCAAAAACCTCAAACTTGTTATTTCTTCTGTTAACTTTTCTGTTAAAGTAAAGTGAAATGACCAAAATACCCTTTATATTTCACCTTTTGACTTTACTTTTCAAAAAGTCAAAGAGTATTTTGGTCATATCACACTAATCAGACGGAAAAGTTAACAGAAGTTAGCCTTAGCACCCAACCTGTTACTTTACCCAAACCATATGGAACATCTATCTAATTAACTCAAATAATAATTACTACCTCGTTTAAGCGCGGTAAAATGCGCATGACTTCTGGGCCCCGACTATCTATCCGAATATTGGAACCAACCGCATCGGTAACATCAATTGTCTCGGTTCCTTTCAACTCCCAGTTTCTAGCTTTAAACGCAAACGGTTTTGAAGTAAGCGCACCGACAGGACAAATATCAATCACGTTTCCCGAAAGTTCACTTGTCATAAGTTTTTCAACATAAGTGCCAATTTCTTCACCACTTCCGCGTCCTAACATGCCAAGATCTTGAACTCCGGCTATTTCGGTTGCAAACCGAACACATCGGGTGCATTGGATGCAACGGGTCATCACAGTCTTGACCAACGGGCCAAGATTCTTGTCCACAACGGATCTTTTGGTTTCGGTGAACCGACCTCGGTCAGATCCAAAGGCCATGGATTGATCTTGGAGATCGCATTCACCGCCTTGATCACAAATTGGGCAATCTAGTGGATGGTTCATTAGAAGAAACTCCATTACTCCTTCGCGAGCCTTTTTGGCTATTGGTGTATCAGTCTTTATTTTCATCCCTACAACCAAAAAGTTTAAATTAAAAAATGTTATATTTCATATATTCTGGCCAAGTGGCATTGTAATTTGTAAAACAAAAAACGTTCACTTTTAAACATGCAAAAAGATAATCCATATGAAAAATATTCACAGATGAAGGGTCATTTTGTTTAAAAACCAAAAGAACACTTGGTTTTAATGTTTGTTCGGTTTGTTTATAGCACTATCATCGCTGATTGTTCGACAACTTAATTATTTGTAAACCCAAAATACCCCTTGCATAAGAAAAAGGTAAATAAAATTATGGACCAAAATCATTGTTATTACAAATTACTATCTTTTTTCACAATATGTTCTATCTTGTTTGTCCTAAAATAATCCAGCAATTTCTTTTAGCACAGTAAGTTTCCAATGCATATTTGATTTTTTTTTTCGCACTGACAACTGTTACAGGATTTTGATAACCTATTAACATTGATTTTTGTTTCATATGTTTTCTATATATAATCAAAACTGTCTTATAGTCAAAACAGTCTCATTAAACTAAATGCCAAATTAAATGTTAATTTGTTCTCAAACACAAAGTATATTTCAGAACTTATAGTTGGATATAAATATAACAGAAGTAAGAAAGTAACTAAACTTATTAAGTAAAACTAGGAATCGAACCCGCACGCTGCGGCTTGCGCGAGTTTGATTATGGAACGAAACGGTAGATTCAAAACCTTAGAAATCCGAGTCGTTTCAAAAA
>WOUH02000014.1:8851516-8863392 GCA_009936405.2 Stevia rebaudiana
GCTATTAATCTCTGTATGATCATGTGTTCTTGTGTAAATCCAAACGTGACTGGATCCTGGGGATTTAGGGTGTCACAACCATGGTCGACTCAACATGTTGTAGACATTGGGCAAAAGATTTGTTTATGTAGAAGGTGGGAATTGACTGCCATGTCATGTAAGCATGGTCTTGATTTGGAACATGGAAGTCAATGAGATTTAACTTGGTGTTCCTGAGAGTTGGGTTTCCAAATTTTATTGGTTGGAAACTTGATCCTGTAAATGTTAGAGAGTTATGGACCAAATCTAGATGCCCAACTACCCTATTACACTTAAACATCACAATCAAGGTTGGAAGACCAAAGAAAATAAGGAAGAAGGCAGATGATGAAGTGGTTTCAAAAGATGGCACAATGGCTAGGGCTGGGAATATAGTTACTTGTGCTCTCTTCCATGGAAGAGGTCATAAACGCATAACAAAAGGTCATGCAAGGGTCAGGGTCAACAAGCAATAATAACTCTTCGTTTTTAGTGTTTCGTCTTTTGTGTATTATAGTATCTGAATGTCTTTTGGTTGTGTTATGGTTTTATTCTGAAGAAATGTTGTATTATGATGAATCGTTGTCTCATTATACTAAAAAGATTGTATTTTGAACAATGATTTGTAGTTGGCTGGTTGATGGTTATAAATGGAACAAACCCAGTTGCTTTATGCTAATTTGTTGGTTTGGTTATAAATGCCGCATTTACTTTTAATTTGTTTGTTTGGTTAAAAATGAATCATTTACTTTTAATTTGTTGGTATTAACCATTACATTTCAGTGACATTACATTTGCATCAGACACTACATTTCTACTTATGTTATTTGCATTATACGTTCCAATTTTTTTCAAAATTCCATTTGCACATGTGCATCCGACGTTACACATTTAATTTGTTGTTGGTTTGGTCACATATTTGCATCAGATATTATACATTTAATTTGTTGGTTTGGTTACATATTTGATTCAGACATTACACATTTCTTCAAAATTGCTGATAGGGGCATTCCATTCATATAATAGTAGTACACAATACACCAAACCAGTTTAGCTAATAAGATATTCATTATAGTTACTTCATTTTATGGACATATAGATAACAAACCACAACCAACTAGCATAAAAATTAAATTGTAGTGTCGTATACTCCTTAACATAGAATTCTTCAAGACTGTTAATGGGTCTGAACAGGCCAGGGATGATTTGAACAGATCTTGCGCATATTGGAGGATCAGCCCATCCAACAAACCCACAATTTGTCCCCTGTAACGTGAATTTCATGATTTACGTCAAATATATAAACTGTTTATTTGGCTAAAGGACATGAATACCCTTGCTCGTGGGTTGCACATGAGAGGGTTAACGAAAGAGGTGAATGTTGTTAAGGGTTTGGACTAAAATGGCATGTAATGAAAGCCACATAGTATCATAGGTAATATTTCAAATTTTGGATGAAACTGCCAATTTCATGTAAACCAAAGTGACGGAAAAAAAAAATTAACAATAAGAATCACAGTAGCAAAGTAGTCAAACCGTGCTTATAATTAGTTTGGAACTAGATTTTTTTTTTTCTATAAGAAGAGGTGATTTTGATCTGATTAGTACTCCATGGAAATATTAAAGAGTATATGGAAGAAAAATAAGATTTGAATGCACAAAAACATAGTTTAGTATTAAGAATTACATGCATATGTATGAAGTTGACCTTTGGTCAAACTTTTGACTTCTTGATCGTCTCATCCAAGGTATCAAAGCTTAGATGTTGCATCTTTCATATATCAACACTGAACACTTATGAGCAATACATCAACACTTAATATGTTATTAGTTTACCAAAATTAGTTTAGAATACACTAATGAGCTAATTAAATGCATTATTTGACCAGCGACACATAAGCGTAAGATGTTACACGTGATCAGCCTTACATGTTATTTTTCTTTGAATTTTATTACATCAATCTTTACTACCCTAAACAACCTAGAATCAGTTAAAATAAGGATATAAAGATGGATAAGTTTAAGTAATCAGCAGAGTAATTCGAGTAATTCTCTGGCTAATTTTAGTAAATATTACTTTCTCAAAGTCAAAGCTGTGTTCTTTATTAAATAACTTCTACTTAACATAAGGCAATTGAAATTTACCTGATTGGAGGGAGTACCCTTCTAATGACTCATCTGCATTCTGGATATAATACAAATCTATCTTTGGACATGAATCCATAAATCTTCAAGTTTTTCAAAAAAAAAAAAGAAAGAAAGAAAGAAAAACCACGCCATGAAGATGATTTATGCTAGTATCCCAGATATATAATCTTCGAGTTCATAAGACAGTTTCTCAAGCCTCCTACATCCTTCAAGCTTCAACTTTTTTGAGATGTTTCAACATACGAATGCTGCTCGGAATCTTTGTTAAATTATAGCACCTTGTTAAATATAATTCCTCCAAAGATTCTAATTGGCCAATATCTTCAGGTAGCTTCTCTAGACGGAAACAGTGCCAAAGGTCCAATATTTTCAGTTGTTTTAGCATACGGATGCTGCTAGGAATCTCTCTTATACTATAGCAACATGATAGATTTAACTCATCCAATGATTCTAAATTGCCAACATTGTTAGGCAACTTCTCAAGAAGTACACAACTCTCAAGAACAAGTTTTTTCAAATGTTTCAGCATACAAATGCTATCAGGGAGATGTTTAACACATGTATAACTTAAATTTAGCCCTTCTAAGCATTCCAAATGCCCAAGGGCCTCAGGCAGTTCCTCTTTGCCACATCTTCCAAGGTCAAGATTTCTTAATTGTTGAAAACCCTTTATTTGGCGCAATTTAGAATCATTTTTGAAACAAATCTGAGTAAAATCGTCATCCGATATTTTTTCTTTCACTTCTGATCTGTAGATTGTCAATCCGCTCAACGAAAAAATGCTAGGTGGAAGGTGAGTTATGCCGGTGCCCTCAATATTTAACTTTTGTAAACACACTAAATCTCCGAGATCATCAGGCAGTTTCTCAAGCCTCCTACAACCTTCAAGCTTTAACTTTTTGAGATGTTTCAACTTACAAATGCTACTCGGGATATCTTTTAAATTATAGCAAAATCTTAGATCTAGTTTCTCCAAATACTCTAACAGGCCAAGATCCACAGGTAACTTCTCAAGAAGATCGCAACTTTGAAGAACTAGGGTTTTCAGATGTTTTAACATACAAATGCTACCAGAGAGATGTTTGACATGTGTATCAGATAAATTGAGCTTTTCTAAGCATTCAAGTTGGTCGAGGTCCTTAGGCAATTCCTCTATACCAGTTAATTGAAGGTTAAGGATTCTCAAATGTTGTAAACTACAAATGCTTTCTGGAAGACTCTTAAGACTACGACAACGAGCGAGATCTAGAGAGACAAGGTTATGAAGATTTCCAACTGATGAGGGTACTTCTTCTATATTTTTGTTACCTGAAAGATGAAGCTCTTGCAAACTATTTTTGGAGTGCCCTGTGATTATGTAATTCGGGAATTCCCTCATATTTAACCTACCAATATGAAGAACCTCAAGTGATGCCAACTGCTCGATAAACAAAACTGATTTCAAACTCTTGCAACAATATAAGTTTAAGTAGACAAGGCTTTTTAGACATCCTCCATGCACGTTTACTTTTACCAAATCAAAACAAGATTCAAGATCCAACCTCTCAAGATTGGGCATCAACCCAAGGTCAAGGCTCTTCAAATTTGTACATTTCAAAAAAAGGAATTTTAGTTTCTTCATAGCCTATTATATATATAAGATGAAATAGAACAAAAAAAGGTAAAAATATGTTAGTGATAACTAAGCAAACAAGTGTGCATATATTATTATAACAATACAAAACAATTGATCAACCATATTACCTTTCGTCCTTCCCAAAGTTGTTCAATTTTGCTGAAGGACATATCAAGTGTAACGAGATTATTTGCTTCATATGTTTTGGGTAAACACCAGTGAGGGTAATTTTTCCAACACAAATATTGTAACGAATTAGGAAAGTTCAAGCGATCTTCATCAATTATGGCACAATCATAAAATAAGTTGAAGTTTCTATGGTTCACAATAAGACATCTAAGTTTCTTCATGTTTCCAAAACTTTCCAAAACAATCCCAGGGGTGATTTGGAGAAATATACATCTTGTTGCTTCATTTACCTGTAATTTAAAAATATCAACCATAATCCTCATGTCAAAAACATATGAAAATATGTCACTTCCATCTCCACCTTACAAGTAAATGGATTCTTACCGAGTTATTAGCCAAGACATGTTCAATTTCCTTTTGGACCCATAGCCGGCTACGTTTGTGAGGCTCATCCTGATGTTCACGATGTACAATATTCTTACCCATTTCTTCTATATGGTCGTGCATGCATATCTGGTTCCATTCATTATCAATTGTTATTAGAGATTTTTGTTGTAAAACTCTTAAACCAATTCTAGCATGAAACCCACAACTTTCAAGCATTCTTAGTGCTTCGTCTTTGTTCCAATGCCTAAGGAAGCATGCTACATCGAGGAATATTTCCTTATAATCATACTCGAGGCTTTCATAACTCAATTCCAATTTTTTAAGAGTTTCCTTCAATGGAATTGTTTTCAGTCTTGATAGTGCATCTATCCATTCAGGCTTGTTTTTACCATGGAGAAATGAACCCAAAACTTTAATTGTTAAAGGGAGACCAGCAGCATAACGTACAACTTTACGTGATTCCGTTTCAAACTCTTGAGTTAGAGTGTTTCTCCTAAATGCATGCCAAGTAAAGAGACGAATCGCTTCCTCATCATTTAATAGATTTACATCAATTATCCACTTCAATGTGTATGTGTTAAGCACCTGTTCATCTCTTGTTGTGATTATAATTCTACTTCCTGGCTTGAACCAATTAGGATCACCAGCTAATTCCTCAAGTTGCTCTTCGCAATCCACATCATCGAGAACAACAAGAACTTTTTTACCACACAACTTCTTTTTAATTAAGTATTTTCCTTCATGAACACTTTTTATAGTGACGTTTTTATCCTTTAATATATCTCTAAGGAATTGTTTTTGCAACTTCTTCAAACCAGATTGAGAGGCTCTTTCCCTCACATTGTCAACAAAGCTTACACCTTCGAAATTAACGGATAATTTATCAAAAATAGCTCTGGCCAATGTTGTTTTCCCAGCACCTGCCATGCCCTTGATCCCTATCGTGCGTACATCATTTGAGCCAATCTTTAAACACAAATCAAGATCTTGCATCCTTTTTTCCATGCCTATTAAATGTTCATCAACGGTGATATCAATGGGATGTAAATCAAGGGAAACCCGCGCAATAATTAACTTTATGACTTTAGCTTCATGTCTGTTATCATAAAAGAAGAATCAATTAACTTGCGCAAGAACCCACATGAATAATTATTCTTAGGTCTATAACACAAAAGTCATATAAAAATTGTAAGGTTTTTATGGTTCAATGTTCATCTTTCATCAAGACTAAAACTTTGTATATAAAGTAAAACTAAAAAAGGAGATTAAATAAATTAATTACCCATCAGCAGTCTTCCTCACATCCCAACCATTCAAATTGGCTGCTTCTGTAAGAGCCTCTCTCCATTTTTTGACCTCTGATACATTCTTATTCTTAAGTGTGGCAAGGGATTTTCCAACTAAACCATTTTGTTTCCGGACTTCAAAGGGATCCACATCATAGAACACAGGGAAAGCAGTGTGCTTCTTCGTTTTATGACACTCCATGATCTTCAAAAGCTCGTTTAAGCACCATAATGAAGATGCATAGCGTTTGGAGAAAACAATGATGTAGAATCTTGATTCTTCAATGGATTGTAGGAGATCAACACTAATGTTTCCTCCTTTCTTGAGGCTCTCATCATCCTTGAAGGTGCAAATACCTTGTTGATCAAGAGCAGTGTAAAGATGGTCAACGAAAGTCTTGCGAGTGTCTTCTCCACTGAAGCTCAAAAACACATCGTGCTGGTAGCTCTTGTTGTGATTACAGGAACTTGAAGAAGCCATTGAAAGTATGCTTAGTTATGCTTGACAGATCCTAAAAAGTCAGATCTTTTTTTAAGAGATCTTCATCATGTGATGCAAAAAATGTTGGGATGAAACAAATGTTTAAACAGATGAATGAAAGAGAAGGGGCCAAATGTGACCACACACCAGAGATAGAAAAGTGCTATTAAAGTCGATATAATGTTGGATGTATTTTTGCTATCTTGAAATAAATTATATGGTTGTCTTAACCACAAATTTGTCCTCTATAAGAGTATCATAATAATTCTGATGTAAGCCTTTTGTAATTATATCAGAGCGTAAACATGATGATTCATGTTCGGATGGAACTAAAAACAAATGGTTTCGGTTGTTGGCTTCATTTATAGTTTAAAAATAAATTATTAAATAAATTACACGAATCATCTTTTATATAGAAATGGTTACAATACTAAAGATCAATAGCATGAGAAAGATATGAATGCTTCTTAGGCTTTGATCTCACAAATAATAAATCAATTTATTTAATAAAGCTCTAATATATATTTTTGGTTTATTTATTTTTGTGTATTTTTGTTTAGTTTATTTAAATTTTGTGTTTTTGCTTCAAACATATTAATTATTTTAAATAATTTTTTTCTAACTCTAATATATTATTTATAAGTAATTAAAATATCAAATTGGCCACTATCGTTCCAGATATCAACTATCTAAGAGTATTCAGAGTAGCTTCACATGCTTATTTGTTTTTTTTTAATTAAATAATATTTTTATACGTTTATCATTATCATTTTTTCTCTCAATTATTCACAATCACTTTAAAAAACCATTAAAATGAAACATTAATAGAGGTGACAGTAACTTTTTCTCTCTCATCCACTTACAAGCACTTAGAACATTCACAGCAGATGCTGCATTTTCTGTGAGGGTTTCTGCTAAAAACTAATGTTTGGTGTTAGTTTGTGAGTGGAATAGAGAAAAAAGTTACTCTTAACCATTACATTTTGTGAAAAATATGAAAATGAGATTTAGATGGATTAGAGAGAAAATGTAATGATGTTACTTTAGCAATTTTTTAAAGTGGTTGTAAGTGAATAAAAGAAAAAGATAATGATAAATATATAAAGAAAATATTATTTAATTGAGAAAAGAAAGATGATGATAAGGACGCTATTGTGAATTCTCTTATACCAAACATCAAATTTTGGGGTAGGTCTCACAAAAAATGCAAAATCTATTGTGAATGCTCTTATCTAACAACATTGTTTTGAGGTTAATTTTATTGGAAAGAGATTAAATTTCAAGTCAACAAATCCAATTTTTTAAATCTAATAAATATGAAAATTTGAACTTCTTTTGTACCCTCAAAACAACAACGTTGATTAACATAGTTAATATCCGAAACCATAGTAGCGAGTTTCATATTTTTATTTACTTAAATATATATCATACTGATAAAAAATTTTTAGTAAAATGATAATTTAATTTGTTTGTAGTAAAATGATAAATGAAACACACAAGAATAAATAAAACCAAAAGATATACGAAAATGTTATTGAATACATTTATTTATTACTTATTAAGTTTTTAAAAATTTATAAACCGAAAGTTCTAAAAAATAAGGAAAAAGAAAAATGAAAATTAAAAAAATTAAAAAAATTGAAAAAAAGTATTAAAAACATTAAATTACATATAAGGTCATTTAACTACCTATATACTTGCAATCTCATCCTCTAATTATAAGGGGAAAATAGTTATTTAGAGAAATCTAACATAAAAGTTAACTCAATTTTACGGAAATGACTTGATTGTTTTAAAACATGAAGATAAAGAAAGATTCGTGCAAGTTCTCAAAACTAAGGACGAAACATGCAACTGGATATATAGATAAAGGATGATTCGTATAATTTTTTGAGAAAGAAATTTTAGTCCCCACCTAAGAGCTATACCAGCTGTTATTGAAAAACATAAATTATAATTTTAAATACTTTTGGGAATTTTAATAATATTCTTTAAAGTACGAATAATCCAAGTAATGAAGTCAAGATTATGTTAAAGTAAATAGTGAGCCTATTGTAAGAAGGATAAGAAAGATTTTTAAAAACTCATAAACAGACTCAAACAAACACTGTTTGGACACATGTCAGGGGTCTTGGAACAAGCTTGTTGAACTTGACATTCTTAGCTTTTAGGATTTAGCGTTTGAGTTGAACTTTTAGGTTATACAATTTACCTTTCTTAACTCATTGTGTCTTCCTATTTGTCTTCAATGTGTGTTTACTGCTGGTTTTTGTGCTTCAGGGTTTAACTTCTGAGGTTGACTCTAAGGTTTAGCTTTATGATTTATCTTTTAAGCTTTAGCTTTTAAGGTTTAGATTATATAATTATAATTTATGTTTTCCAGCTTATTGTGTCTTATGTTTCGTGAATGTGTCTTTTCTGCTCGTCATTATTCTCAGGGGTTTATCATTATGTTTTAGCTTTAAGGTTTAGAATTTAGGGTTTAGCTTTAGATTTTAGCTTTTAGAGGTTTAGATTTTAGTGGTTAGCTTTTAAGATTTGACAATAAGGTTTCGAATTTATGTTTTCAATCACAATTCTTTTGAGCTAATTTATTGCTCATACTTAAATTTAGAAATTGTTCATAATGTTTACTTAATTGGTAATTAACCAAAATTAAAGCACATTGTTTAAAAAGAATCTTACTTTAGTCTATTAGTTTTGATGTTATATATAATAGACTTTGCTTAATGTTATTTTAGCTTCCTTAGAATAATAGTCCTTCTTTTTTGTTGGTTTTAAATCTTAGTTACCCTATAAATCACTCTATGTTTTTCAATAGCAACTTTGTATCTTACTTCTTTCTCATCTAAATCCATTACAAACAACTCCGTTAGTGGTTTAGGTTGTAGGTCGGGTCATGGTTTGGTTCGTGGGTCATGTGTCGACTCATGGTTCGGGAAAGTGGTCATGGGTTGTGTTATGGGTTTTGTCCATAGGTTGGTTAATGGGTCGGGTCATAGATTAGGCCATGGTTTCGGTCGTGGATCGCTTCATGTGTTGGTTCATGGTTCAGTCATGGATCGGTATATGATTTAGATAATGGATCAGGTCATGTGTCGAGTCTTGGTTTGAGTTTTGGTGATGAGTCGGGTTATGGTTCAATTCGTGGGTCGGGTTATGGTTTTAGTCATGGTTTGGGTCATGAGTCGGGTCGTGGTTTGATTCATGTGTCGGGTCATGGGTTGAGTCATGGGTTTAATCGTTGATCGAATCAAAAGGTCAAGGAAAGGAATGATAAAACTACACCCCTCTCCCAAGGAATAAGAATCGTTAAAAGATAAGGAATCGCATTCCTTATTTAATAGTACATTCCGATTTCTAAGTGTAACAAAACATTTTTTTTCATTCCAACGTAATGACTCATTTCATTCCAGTACCGTCGCCACACTACAAAAAATTAAATCTTTATTCACACATATTATGTGTGGGTAATAGCCTATTATGTGTTGAAAATTGTCTTTATCTACATATAAATTAAGTGTCACCATGTGTTGCCTCATGAATTTAGAAATAAAACATTACCCACACATCACTTATGTGTAGGTATATATCACGCTTTACCTACACATATATGTGTTGCTAAAACTACTTAATATGTGTGGCTAGAAGTATAACGATTGGTGACATGGCAACTTACTTGGCTGCTTACGTGGACAATAGTGATGATGTGTCATTTTCGTAATAAGTGTTGCTGACACGTGTCATAAATATATGTGTTAGTAAAAGTAACATTATGTGAAGGTGAATCTTGTATATGTGTAGATATTGAGTTCAATATGTGTAGAAAGAAATATGAATGTGTTGGTATAATTATATTCATGTGTGGAGATTAACCACAGTATTTGTGGGTAATAATCTTCAAATACATACAAATAAATACAATATAAACATGTGCAAATACATACATATGTGACCAAAAGTACCATTCATAATTGAAAATGTTAAAACATCATTTAAATCACAAAGGAAAGTATAAGTTATAGAATCTGAAATAATTAAACAAGAAAACATAAGCTATTCATAGGTCACCACAATTTAATGTATCATCTTGAGTTGGTCCCGATGTGCATGGTAAACGTGACATGAGATTATTCTCAATGAGTGCTTGTTGCATAATTGAACATGTACGTGTTAGTTTTTCAACTACATCCACAAGTTCATCATACATAGGACGCTTTGATTTCTTATTAGTACTCATCATGTTACTACCAAAAACTAGATCACGTCCCCACCCATGTAAACGAATAGAGCTTCGTCCAGGTACCTTCTCAATAATTGACTTGGCAGTCATTGATTCAACGGAATGTTGGTTTCTAAGCTTTCGCATATCTTCCTATTAGAGAAAAAAAGGTGTTAAAAAGTGTTCAATAATGAATAACCTTATCAACTGAATAAATTTCTTAAACGAACATATCTTCCTATTTGCAACGTGTTTCAGCACCATTTACAACACTTAAATAGTCCTTAAACATCACTTTACATGTTGCAACACTTTAATCAGCATTA
The DNA here is from genome assembly GCA_009936405.2 of Stevia rebaudiana. NCBI lineage: Eukaryota > Viridiplantae > Streptophyta > Magnoliopsida > Asterales > Asteraceae > Stevia > Stevia rebaudiana. The sequence continues at coordinate 8,862,129 of WOUH02000014.1, forward strand.
TTATAGCCTATTAATAACACTATTTCCAGCATCATTAACAGCACTTGACAGCCATTAAAATCACTATTTTTCAGCATTAAACACCTCTTTTTACTGCACTTTTTAACATCATGAAAACATGTTTTTAACAGCATTTAATAGCCTTTTTTTATCGGCTTTTGTTCATTTTTTTTGTAGCTATTTTCTCTTTTGACTTTTTTAAACCCTTGTTGACCCGCCCATGTTCCTGCCCAAAAAGCAGCCAATAATCCTTGGGGTTAGTGACCCAGTTGGGCTGATTTTTCAACCATGTTTTTTATCATTTAAGAGCCCCTTTCAGGCATAACAACCAGCTGGAAAATTCAAAATCCCCAAACAGCAACAGTTGGGCAACTAGTTACAATTAGTTCTATAGTAATAATGATGGCATAAATTAGTGTATCATCAACATTTAACTTCAATGAATGGGTCAACATCTATAATAGATCCAAACAAAATATTACTTAGCAGTAGAAATAAGCAAGTAAACTTACATATTTTGCAACTACATTTGTGGATATCCAACATTTTTCTGCATCCCAATGTGTAAGTCGCCAAGTCTCAATTTGACCAGTCGAGGAATTCAAGTCTTATCCGCGCTCGTATATCGTACTCTTCAAACCATTTCTACTAAGCAATTTTTGCTTTCCACGTACTCAACCCCTTTTTTTTGCAATTTCCTTCAAAGATATAGCCAGATAAGACATAAAATATTAGACTCATTTTCAATAATGATTAATAATATACGAATTCCAATATATTAGAAACGCTACCGAGTATTTTGACCCACTCCACATATCACAAAGATAATCACAATCTTCCTTGCTAACATTTTTTTTTTTGATTGAAATTGTAAGGATTGCTAATAAATAAAAACCTACTTTCCCAATTACAATAACATGGCGGGTAAATGGGCAACAAGCTGCGCCGCAACCCCCTTTTGATTGCTAACATTAGAAGTGTGTGTATTCTTTGCCTTTGTTAGGTCTTCCAATTTGCCGGAGAAGATAAGTGTGAATCGTTGCTGTGTTTATTCTAAAACAACTAAATCAATGGCACCCACAAGCTACTATGAATCTACGATATATATTTGTTGAGCGAAATTTAAACATAAAGAAGCAACTGCCGAATGTTTTTAATGGTGATGGTCAGTGGCGAAGCTTGACCACTTTGTCAAGGGTTGCCAAGATCATATATGTAGAATTTTCAGGGATTTCGTGGGTTGCCGGCCTATATATATAAAAAA
>WOUH02000014.1:8881570-8902721 GCA_009936405.2 Stevia rebaudiana
TTACCCTTTCTCTCTCCTGGTGGCAGTCAATACAGCCCGGTATACCGGATAGTCTTATGTGTAATGATTTGAAGAGCTTGATGATGATGTGACCAAATGCTACATATCATACTCACTTTCTGATCAAATCCCATTACACATGATCTAAAACGGGGTTGGGTTGTTCGAACCGGATATAAAGGTTATAAGATACCCCCCCTCTATTCAAGATGTCTTTTGTTTTAAATTCTATAAAACGCAAGTACAAGTGATATATAAGAGGACTAGAGTAGATTTCCAATGCGATATCATAGTAGTAAAGTACCCCTCCCTATTCAAGAAGTCAAAGGTTTAAGATTTTTTTTTTTAAATATCCAGTTTGACTTGATGTTTTTCAATTGAACCAGAAAGTAGAAACTGCCTCGTGTTCAAGTCAACTTACTGCTCGTTGAGTTGACTTATTTTCTCAATTTTAATGAATTTGTATTTTTTTCTTGAAACAAACTGATTAAGAAGCTAATAACAATTCTGACTATGCAAGTACTAAATTGTATAGTAACTAACAATTTCTATATGAGGTAATAACCTAATTTATATTATTATTTTTTCCTGATGATGGTCGTAAATTGAAGTTGTCGTGAGAACAATTAAAAGTACATACTTTAAAAGCCAAATTTGCCATCTCTTATTGTTGTATGTTTTAAACGCATGAACTGTTTTGCCTCACATTACGTGGCATACTCGCATGTATGATACACACTTGACCTTTCACTTCAAAGTAATGCAATGAATCGTACAAACAGAGAGCTTCAAATCACAAACTAAATTGACACAAGAAGACTTTTTTCCATAGTCAAGACCAACCTGAAAATACCATTAATCATACAACATTTTTTCGGTTATATAGTGCTTATTAGGGCTGTAAATGAACAAACATGAACTAGGCGAAACTATATTCGTGCTCGTTTGTTAAACATTTCTTGTTCATGAACGATTCATGTACACAAACCGAACGAGAATTCATGTTTGTGTTCATTTATCAAGAGTTGACTTTGTTCACAAATTCAAACAAACATATAGTATTTTAAGAAATTAAATATTAACCTATCTTAATCTCAAACATTAAACATAATCACATTAAATAAATTTAACATTTTTAATAAGATACAAGTGATAAATGACTATACTTCTAGTTTAAATGTTAATGTAAAAGAAACTAAATACTAAAATTTAAAAGTATAAAACACATTTAAATAATGAACATAAACAACTGAACGCAAAAGAACATTAACAAACATATTACCAAATGTTCAGAAACACAAAGGAATAAACGCGAGCTCTGTTCATATTTATTCATTCAAGTAAACAAAGAAAATTTCTTTTTCGTATCCGTTCCTTTAGTAAACAAACAGAAATGGTTCACAAGCGTTCGAGTCTTTTACGACGCTAGTGTTACTCATGAAAGTTAACGAATCCTATTTAATTTACAAAAGCATTATCTTTAACATATAACAAAAACAACTGTTTTTCTTTTCTTTCTATTTTTAGATTGTAGACACCAATAAGAGTCCCATTTATCATGCATATATATATACCTCAAACAACCCTCCAGAAAAAGTATAAAAAAAAGTTAAATAAAACAATTGTTGTACGTTCTATTATGAACATACTTAAAGACGACAATATAGATATATCAAACCAACAATTCTCTGTAATCCTTACGTATATTCCACAAAGCCTCAGCACATCTCTTCATGATGGGCCTATTTCTTCTATGAGAATTAACACATTGTAAAGAAAGTTCTAGAATCTTCTCCAGAGCCAAACCATTCGCATCCGACTTTTCGAGTTTTGGATCCAATACCGAAATTGCAAAACCATCTGTAAACTTCTTCATTGCCTGTTATTTGTTGATTCCACCAACGGATTGATCATAAACTCAAAGATAATTCAAATATTAACTATTTTCAAAGATCAGTATTGGTTTAAATAACATAAAAAACCTACATACATACTTATTCATTTTCACTCTACATGAAAAATTACTCAACTCGATGTTTGTTATATTAAAGCCCTAAACTTGTTTAAAATTTGTTAAAAAAGAAAATAAGAAGTAATCTAGGTGTATTTTAAACAAGTTCAACAACTGTAATAAATTCAAATTTAGTGAAGAACTCTTGTTGAAAAATTCAAAATTATGTTTTCCTTTTTTATATATAACTAGCTTACACGAGACTTGAAACGTTAGAGACCGTTTCTGTTAACGGTGGACTGAAACTTTTAAGTATTGCAAGCATAAAGGATAAAAAGTGCACTTTATTTTTTTAAATATATAAGACAAATACTTAATTAGATAATAACAAATTTAAATATATTTTATGATTTAAGATAATATAAAAAGTATAAAAGAATTCAAAATATTAGTCTAATTAGTTTAAATAATCAAAAAACTCTTAGAAATTAAGAAAATGCCACATGACATTTTTTGGAGTGCTTTATTATAGGTATATATTAACATTATAAGAAAAAGACCAAAAGGGTATTTTTGTCATTTTGCATACATACCCATTTAGCCGTTACTCGCTCTTTAAGTTCCCGTTTTGCTTCAATAGGCCTTCGACCCGTAACTAACTCCACAAGCAATATACCAAATGAATAAACATCACTTTTTTCAGTAAGTTGGTATGTCTTCAAGTATTCAGGATCTAAGTAACCCGCGGTCCCTTTAACCTGAGTTGACACATGGGTCTGACCGGACTCCTCATCGGCGGCTAGTCGTGCAAAACCAAAGTCAGCAACTTTGGCCCGTAGTCTTTCGGTGAGCAATATGTTTGAAGACTTGATATCCCTATGGATTATAGGGTGGTCTGCTTACAAGTTATTATAATAAAATGTTATGGACTTGTATGCATTCTGGTTAAATAATAAATGGTTTGTGTTTAAAACAGTACCTGTGTAAGTATGTAGGTAAGTAATTGCGTGTGCTACGTCTATCGCGATATCCAAACGAGATGTTAGACTAAGAACATTGCCCTTAATACCTGCATTTTTATATAGTTGTTATTTCATATTTGAGGGACCTTTTTGTACAAAAATGGAAGTTGAAGGACTGTCGTTGCATGTTAAATTGTATTATTCTGAACCAAATTTTTTTTAAAGTTTATCATACCCAAAGGTACATATAAAATGAAACTAGGGCTATTTGAACAGTTGATAGTATTTAACTCATAGATGTAATGTTTTGTAAATTATTGAACGAAAAAGGAGCAAAATAATCAATTTGTTAAAAGAAAAATGAATTTGGAGAACTCACAATCTAAGTGTTGACGAAGTGTTCCATTGGGCACGTATTCGACAACAATGATTCTTTCATCTTCATGCTGCAAGTAACCATAACACTTGACCAAATTCAAATGTTCAACCTTTGATAACACCTGGATTTCACTCTGGAACTCACCTCCTAGATTCTTGTCATACATACTCTACACAAATGTCTCCAAATTAAGCAAAATTAAAAAAAAAAAAACAGAGATGAGATTAACCATTGTCATCCCACCATTCACTAGTAATAAAATTGTTTATTGGGAATAAAAAAAAATTTAATTTACCAGAAACATGTATATTAGTAACCCAACTCATGCTATTAAATATTAATATCCCCCTTCACTTTCAATATATAACTAGTTCAAGTTTACAAATATGATCTCCTTAACTTGTTGAAAGCCACACTTTACTTGGTTCCGGTAGGTGGGACCCATGAGTTTTTTCTAACCCACAAATAAAAAGTTGACAATTATTTATGGTCCTCACTTTCTATATCGAATCAGATCATGATCAAGAAAGCATTTAAACTCACTAATATTAATTGTCAAAATATAGAGTAATGGATCCTTAATAGAAAACTCTTGTTGAAATGATAATCTAAATGATAACCTTTTTGGCCCGTTTGACAGCGATAAGGGTTCCATCTTGCAGTTGACCTTTATAGACCGTCCCAAATCCGCCTTGACCAATTTTAAGAGTTGGGGAGAAGTTGTTTGTTGCATGCTGGATTTCCGCGATTGTGAACTTAATACTTCCGGGTTCTTTCATGTGAGTCGAATCGTTCTGGACTCCATATATACTACGGGTTGTACCTCGCTTCCTTCCATTCATGGAATCCGAAACATCTGTCAAATCAAACATTTCTACTCTTTCATGATGCTACAATAGGCTTTTAAAGAATGTGACTTCAAAATTTCACACATTATATTATATATTTATATTCATCTGTGTTAATCCGGCAGTCGCATGCTCTTAAACTATGATATAATTTAAGACTCAACAATATGATTTAAGTCCCAATCCTAAACTCAACAAACAAACAATGTTATCACTCTTAAACCTGTTCGGTTATCATTAAACAAAAACTCATATAAGGATTTAACTGAATTTGAACTAATAGAAGAATATAAATGAAATTTAACTAAAAGGTTATCGTATACAACTGTTGGAAAATTATTAAAATAATTAGTTTATTTTAATAAAAGTAGATATTGAATGAAGATTGGGAGTTACATCTCATGTTTATGAGAATGGTTGTTTTAATTCATTATGATGGTTGAATTATGTTTCAACTCATAATGAATATACTTAATTGATGTTACTACTCATGATTTATGGTGAATGAAATGTTTCATCTCATTCTCACTTATAAATACCAAGTTAGTCTTGGTTGAAAAGTGTACCACACACACCATCTCTTATGATATCTCCACCTCTCACTCTTAAGAATTTCAACAATTTTATTATCTTGTTACTTTCTTCTTGGTTTAAGATATTCTTTTGGGTACAAGGTCCTCCCCGACAAGACATACTGCTTTGGTTGTTGTACACTGGGAGACAGACGCGTAAGTCTTGAGTCGAGGCGTGAAATCTGTTTTAAGGGACCCGTGTTGAACACGAATCCTCTGCCGTAACCGTCAACAAGTTTGTTCGTTATTGCAGACACAAAACAAGGTGAAGACTCGAGTCAAGGATGCTACAAGGAATCTTCAAAATCATATGTTTGAAAATATCCTTTGAATCATTTATTTAAATTAAGTTGTAAGTTATATTTATTTATCATTGATCGTAACATGTTATTGTAATTGTTCGTTTCCAAATAATAACTAGAGTATGTCGTTATTATATTTTAATAAAACGTGACCCATTTTCTAGAACAACTACAAGGATTCCATGGTTGTATATCACTATGACATCAAGTGTCTGCTATCGATTATCCAACTTCAGCCGGTGGTTGCACCCTTACACTTTCAATTATCCAACTTCAGTCGGTGGTTGCACCCTTACACTTTTCCGGTGTAATGAATTGGTACTTCAGTTCACAGATCGATTCATCGACTGGTTCATGTGCGACAGGAAGGATCATATGCACCGTACAACTTCTATTACAACAAGTACGACGACTGTACGAGTTATCATACCGTAATTAAAACAGATCTCGACATTTCAATGCTCAAAACCTAATTTATCCAGATTATTAATCTATACTACTGTTTCGACTATAACTCAATAAATACAGAACGATCAATTCAAATTGGTACTATAAACAATCACCTGGCGTCGAACTTGTATCAGAGCTACCGTAAACGGAGGAGCTATGATGATGCGTATCCTCGTCCGGTGGTGCAAAACAAGCAGAAAAAACTCCGGCGACTGATCTTGCAGCACCTTTAACTCGGTTCCGGCCAGGAGTTGACCTCTCCGACGAGTAGGTAGAATAGGAGCTCGGTGACGGTGAAGGAGGATAGCTAAAGCGATCTGGTGTACGCATGTCGGAGATATTTTCCCGGCGGCCGTACATGCTAGAGAGAGAAATGGCGGGGAGGTGTGTGAGAAAGTATGATCCAGATACTTCGATTTTTATATGCTGGTGGTGGATGCTAATGTGTGCCGGTAATGGCTGGATATACTTAGTCATCCATCATTTTATTGCACTCCATCGGAATGCTTTTTTCTGAAAATATCAAGCACTAAATACATAATTTTCTCAAAAATATATTTTATTAAAAAAACATAAAAACTAAATAACGTTAAAAACGAATACAATAATATCTATAAAAAAATAATTCAATATAAAAAGAATAAAAATATGGTAAAATTAAACCAAAATATATTAAAAATGTTCGGTGTTTTATTTTGAGTTAATTGTCAAAATAGTCTCTTAGGTTTACTATCAGTTCAAAATCGAGAATTTCGGTTATTTTTGCTCTTAGAATTTGCAGAAACTTTCGTTTAGGTCAAACAATAACAATTGTTAGTTCGCAGGGGTATTGAGTCTTTTCGCTCCTCTCTATCCCTGTCTGCAGGTAGAGTTGTACAAAATCATTTTTTTTTTCAACCCGAACCGGTTCGGATCAACAATATTAAGAACCTATCGAATCGGTTAGGGTCGGGTTCAAACTGGTTCAAATTAGTCGGGTTCAAACCGGTTTTGAGGTTCAGGATCGCAGCCTGATTACAAACTGTCGGTTAAGATTGATTTGTAAACCGGTTTGGGTGAAATCGGTTTCCAACAAGTTCAGTTTCGGTTTCGAAACCAGTTCGGGTCCAAAAAACGGTTTTTTGCACATCTCTATCTACAGGTTTAACCCTTCTCGAGCATTCAGATCCAAAACCCATTCATTTGCCACCATCACCGTATTTAGATACAAAGCACCACCTTAAAATGATAAAAATTAATAGAACATAAAACCAAAAAAAAAAATGAGTTCTTATTATGTGATGGTTTAAAGATATCAAGAACATAATTAGAAATGAAGCTAGTCACTTGTTACGCTGAGGTATATTGTCTTGAAATCACAAAGAGTTGTAAATTGTGATATATCAGGATAAAAGGTTCATAACGATCAAGATTGAGATCAAGGGTTGTGTCCTACTAACTCTCATATTTGAATAAGGATTTTTGTGATGTTAAGGGTGAAGAGAAAACCCAATTAATTAAACAACCTCCAATCGAATTAACCAATATACTGGTTTGATTTCGGTTATGCACGTTGCCTTCACAAACCAAACGTTTATCACCAAAATGATGGTATAATCGAAATCCACATAGACACGTCTCACTCTATAATACTTTCTAAAGTTTAGACCTTAACCTCTTTCTATGTTGTGATTGCATATATGGTCATGTCATATCAAATACTTATATGTCCTTTGTTCAATGCTAACATTTACCCGTTACAAGCTTGTCGTGGTACGAAATTCCTACGACCCAAACCTCAGGGTTCCGGAGTACCAACCTCGGCCCATTGTCCTAAAGCAAAGGCTTATGTGGTACGGGTGAGTGTGTGTGCCAAGCAGGAGAAAGAGTGATTCACCTGGTAGGTGTCAGGGTGGAAATGCCCCAGTGAATGTGAGTTTGAGTGGGTAAAAGCATGAAGAATGAGATGTTATACTCTGATTGGTAATAAGATGAGGTGTTAGATTGTTACTAGTTGAAAATAATAAAAAATGATATCATTTACCAGGAGTGTGACTAGGCACCCACATTTTGAGAGCATGGGACGTGTAGGGGGCGTGAAGCCACCCACCCAGTCCTAGCCACCTTGCATACCAGACGGTCTAAACAAGCGATATGACAAAATCATACTTTACACGACACAAACAAACCCATGTGTGGTAACCTAACCTATGTTTTCATAAAGTCTATATGGACCTTTGTATAATTAATTAGTTTTGCGGTCAAATATGGAGGCTACAACGCTAGTTCCCCGGATATGACGCCCCACACCTCTCTCTCACACAAACACGCAAAGAGCACTCACAAAGAGCACTTTAACCGGTCTTAAGTTGTAACTTCGTTGAAATTTAATGCCTAAGTGGGTATTTGGTCGTTGTGTATAGTAGAAGTGATTTTGATTTTAAATGATAAATAAACAACTTAGATGTGCAATCATTAACAATTTAGGTGGGCTCACTTCAAAGATCAGGGTCTCGTTAAATCGTAAAGCAATTAACCATTCATAGGCATTCAATGGATTAGATGAGAGACAAGAGGCTCAAGAATTCATAGAGATTAGAGAAATCGTGATTAGGGTTAGACTATGCGGTGCGTCCGGGTGAGTAGGGGCTTCAGTGAGTGTGTCACGCAGGAGAGTGAGTGATTAAACTGGGTGAGTGGAAGAGTGAAAATGCCTGGGTGGGTAGGGCCACTGGGGGGCTTGAGTGGGTAAAAAGTAGGTGTTGATGTGGTTTTTTGTAAATGGTAGGAGGGTAATGTGGGATATTGTGATTGGTTGAAAAAAAAAAGTCAAAGACAACCACGCATTGCCCTCACTCACATGAAACTCAATCATGCCCCACTCACCTATGCCCGGGGCGGTGTTCGGGGCTTGAGTGGACTCACCCACACCCACTCTCATAGGCATACCGGGTAATCTTAGGGTGATGTTTTCATTAGCCTCAACATGTAATCTCGTATTTATACACTCAATAAAACTCTAATTATGATAGTAAAAGTAATTATGTCCATCCAGACATATAAATATAGTAAAGGGTTATATATATATATATATATTAAAATTTTGTCTTACAAAGTAAAACTCAAAACAGGAAAGGTCATAACTCATAAGAGGTTCATTGCTGTTTTTTTATGGCGGTTCGTATTGATTTTGAGCGACAACAGTGAGTTAAGGAAAAGGTGTTGGTAAAGCAAGTGCACCCTTCCACCATTCTTCAATTATATTTACTTTTCTTCAGTTTTTTTATGACTCATGAAAAAACACACACATACGATCTAATTGCTTTCAAAATTTTATATTAGAGACCAAGCGAACCCAGATTTAATCGTTTAGGTCTATGTTATCATGCATACTACAAACTAATGAACCGGTCTATCATAACGTAACATGTAGTTAAACACTTCGGCACAGGCTTCTTTCCCCTTTCGAATTCAATAACATTTTACGTTACTTGAAAGACTTTATTTAAACAATGTGGCAAAATCCTGGAACAAACTATAATTTAAAAAATGTTGCAAAGCTTTAGTTTGTGCAAATACTAAACATATATTTACTCTTTGAAAAAAGAACTAAAGTTTAAACACTAGGAGATAATGTATAACTTGTTTAAGTGTAGCGTTATAGTTACAATACATTAAAAAACTGTTTGGTAAATAATGAGCAAATTCATTGATTTAAGAAACATATATTAGGTAACAATCAAAGAATGGTGGATGAAATATATATTCAGAGTAGGTGATTTTGGATATTCTTACATGCCACTTCAATAGATGAAATCTTGGTTACCACATCATAGTCAAAACATATAAAAAGGTTTACACCTGAAACTGCATTAAAAGATTGTACAGTACAGCAGAATAATGCATCCAAAGGTTCATGAAAGAATTGCATGATTGAATTAGAAGATAGTTTAGACAAAGTTAAGACACTTAAGTGTCTCGATCATTGGTTCATTTGTGATATCATTCTTAGTCTGAAAGCCAAGGCAAAAACATGACTTCAAGGGTAAAAAAAGTTTTGGAAAAATCCTGACTTATTATATTAGCAAGCATTTTAATTATCATTTTTAAAATGTATGTGTGTATATACAAGTATGCCAAAAAACGAGTATAACCAACACTTCACTGACGATGAAAAGAATTATGTTGAATTTATTTTCAATATCATAATATGTATTATGTAGTTTACCTTGTACATTACAATAGTTGACTGACAAATATTAAAAAAAAAAGTGACATATTATAGTTTAAAGTTGGCACTTGTGAATTGCGGGTAATGTTTTATAGGATAAAGTTACTATACATAGGGAGCTTATTTAAAATATCATTTCAGTTCACTAAAAAAGATCTACTAAGTAGATAATAACTTTGTATTATCAACATTACGATTTAAGCATAGTAACTAGTACTATATGCTTCAATAGCGGTACTATACGTAATACAAATACGCAAACTATTAACCATATACTAATCTGCAAACTTTCATAGTTGAATCGGCCTTCGTTTCCCTATATCTGTCCTCATTTTCTTAACAGGATTAGCCCAACCAAAACTAACTCCAATCCCATTTCCCTGTTGACCAAATGTTTGACTTTGACCCGGGCTCCTAACCACCGTTGACTTTTCTCTCTCTTTTCTCTTCTTCTTGCAGATAACAAGCTCACCTGGATGGGATAACCGTCTAGGTGGTTCCTGACCATGGGTTGGACCCGCAGCCTTTCCGAACCGTGTTTCCTTAACCGGGATGGACCCGCGAGAAAATGGTCTTGGGGTGAGACTGGGTTCGGGTTCTGGGTCGTTCATCTGGTTTGGTCGTGTAACGGGTGGTAACCGTTTAGGAAATGAAGCTAATGAGCTGGAGAAAGTGAGCGCGCTTCTGGCTTCTCGGAAATCTGTGTTGGGAAACGCGATTTTCATCGTATCAAAAAACAAATCGTGCACTTTCCTTGCTTCAGTCCTCACCTGTGAATCAATATTATTATTGTAAAAATAATACTTAAAGCGCAAATTAATAATAAAAAAACTGGGTGTTTTAAGGGTAATTTTTGTTGGAAGAATTAATCAAGAAATTAAAAGTCAAATATAAAAGTCAACCAGAAAGTCAAAGGCAGCAGTTAGTTAGTTATTTTCTGTTTTAAAACCGCCATAAGTTAGTTAATTAACTGTATTTTGGTTGGGTATAAATACCCACATATGTACAAACATTTGTGATCGATCAATTTAGTATTTTGTGTGTCAATTTCGTTGTTTGACTTTCTGGTGGTCAAAGTTCGCACATTTGTGCAGAACCCAAATCTGTTAATCTGTTTATGATTCTCTGAATTTGATTAAACCTGGGCAACAATTTTGTCCCGAATTAGAAAATTCAAATTATGTTACAAACATGTTAAAAAAAACTTTTGCAAACATCAGAAGATTTGTTAAAGTCAACAAGATTCTTTTCTCATCGAACTATGAAAGGGCATTTTAGTCTTTAAAACTTCCACAGATATTCAATCTCAATCATGCATTCATGTGTAAAGTCAAGCGTTGTAGGTTTCAGATAAAAGATGGATCATAGCTAAAGTTTGGTCAAAATTATCATCAGAATATAAAATATAAAATTTTAAAAGGTTATAATATAAAACCTCATGTGAGAAATCAAAATACTGCATTCCACTTTTTAACATAAGCTGCACATCAGCAATCAGATCAGTAACACCAAAGTACTCTAACCGGTCAACTCGCAGCTCAATTTTTCTTAAATTTAGAAGACTATTTACACCATTGCCCCTGTGACTTTCTATTTTCTTCCATAAATCAGTTAGCAATGGAATAATTTGTTGGCCTTCTTTGTCAATTCTCCTTTGGATCTTGGTGATTACATTTTTGCACTGCAGTATGTAAATTATTAAAGATTTTACCAACTGCAGGATAAAAGACGCTGAAAAAAACTGAATTACAAATTCACAGTGGTTCAGATAATTAAAGAGTGAATTTAACAAAAAGTTAATAACAAAATAAAATCAGTGGCTTTAACAATTCCACAATTTGTTCTACATGTTTGGTTTTTTTAAATCTTTTGCATTTCCACAAGAAATATATCTTCTTGCAGCGAAAAACAAGTTCTCAGTGGCTCATAATTCAGTTCAAGAGATTAATGTTATAACTTAAAATGCAAGATTAGTTTTCATAACATCAAACGTGGGTTTTTGATGCGAACAAACCATCATTCTCGTAAAAAAAACGCAAAAATGAACCACTTTAACGAAGCAACAAGAAATTGTATTTAATGTGATGTATCTCTTTGAATTTACAAGTCACACTTCAAAGAAAAAAACGCTCATGTTTTCAAAGGGTAATTTGCATATTAAGGTAACCTTTTTAAGTAACCAACTTTCATTGCCCAAGAAAAAACATTATCAAAAAAAAAAATTTATCAATAAAAAGGAAAAAACTGAAAAAATAAATTGATTAAGGTAATAAACCTTTTTAGTTTTTACCCGTAAAAAGGAGCAAACTTTCAGAATTTACCAAAAAAGAAACCCTAAATATTCAAATTTAGCAACTAATTTTCAGTGTTATGTAGATTGAGCTAACCAACTGCCCAATTATTTTTCCTATTTTGATCAGAAGGTGTTGTGAAAAACCATAATTTCCACATCTACTTTAAATTTACAAGCTACTTAAAAAAAATTATGCGTTAACTAAAACACACACAAAAAAAAAATAATAATAATAATAATAATAATAATAATAATAATAATAATAATAAATTTATTAAAAGACACAAGTTACCTTTAAATTTTATTATTAGTCAGAAACTAGTCCAGAGTAAGTTACCTCATTATGCAATTTCCATATTTACAAGAACAATGCTACGTTTTCAACAATAAATCAAACACGACGGATAAATAACTCCTATTAATTAAATTGCGTACCTTTCTTTGGATAGCATCAGGCATCGCAGTTCCACCAAAAGGCGCGCTTCCTTTCTTTACTTTACCATCCAATCTTTCTTTAAACCAATCCTTATCATTTTCAGAAGTACCCGATATGGAACTTGCTCTTGTTGGCTGCCCAAGATTTTTTCGGGCAGGTGGGGTCCGTTTAGCCTTCATTGACCGGTTACTCTGCTCATACTTGTACGCATTATTCTGTTGAGCCAACTTTAGTTCAGCTTGAACCTTTCTGTAAGCCAGAGTCTGTGCATTTAAACCATGGTTAGCTTGAAAAGGCGGTTGAGAGGTTTGACCATGGAGGAGAGAAGACCGGTCAACAGATTTGTTATCCTGTGTTCTCACAACGGGTCGTGGTCGAACGCGTATGCTGCGTTTGCGTTTTAATTTCGGTTGTAAAAGCTTATCGTTTTCATGTTCGTCGCGATCATGGTTTAAGTTTAAACTACCAGATTGTTGAAGATTTGAATCTCCAGATATGGCAGTTTCGCCTTCTTCTAGATCGTCACTCTATTTGCATACATTGAGTGATAAAAGGTTAGATTTGTGTGAAATTAAAAAAAATGTTTTGAATTAGTTTGTAATTTCAGCTCATTAACTTGTGAATGTATGAATTGGGTTATGTTTTAACTTTAAACTCTAACAAGTATTGTATAGCTTAAAGGTAACATGCAGAAAGTAGTTAAACAAATGTATTCTAAGGCATAAAACCTCCAATTCATTTTATTGTAATTTATCTTTTATTGAAACAATATAACTTTTTCATCATATTTGGCCGACTAAATATTTATAAAATTTGATCTTTTCAGACAAAGAGTGTTTCTGGTCAACCCAAACTACCCATATTAAGGGGTGTTCATCGGATCAGATTACGGTTTATTTGGATCCGATTGTTCGGATTTTTAAATTTTAAGGCCATATTCGAATCCGATCTGAATTCAAAATATTCCTATCCGATCCGAATAATCCAAATAAAAGTATAAAACCAAATAACAATTTCTTTTAACTTTTTCATTTTCATTTGTTTTTTCCCAAAAGTTTGTTCCTAATATGTTATTAATTTAAATCACAAAAAAAAAAAAACAAACAAAACTAAGTCAAAGTTACAAAATACATATTCTTATGTATTTAATCTTTGTATATATTGACCATTACTTAAAAAAACATGTTATAAGTTATGATCGATAAATGTGCATCCGGATTATTAAATCAATGTGTAGCTGAGAGATGTATGTTGAAAATAATAAGTAAAATAATAAGTCACATATCCTAAGTTTCTAACACTTATTTTTATTCGGACAAAATGGATATCCAAATAATCAGAATAACCGAAAAAAAAATTCAAATCCGAATCCAATATAAATAAATATCCGAATAAGAAATTCGGATTCCGATCGGATTGATCCAAAAGTCCGAATAAAATTTTGGATTTGAATACGGATTGAATTTTAAAATTTTTCGGATTACGGATATTTTTAACACCCCTACGGCCATTTTGCCACCTATAGTTTTAAGCAAACAAACACATACCATCCTTCTGAAACGAGAACCGGATCGCGCATCTAATGCAGAAAGTGACCCAAATTTCTTGGAAGAATTAAAAGGAATTGCAATTGGTGTAACTTGTTTACTATCTAAAGATGATCCTGAAGAACCCTGTTCTTGAAACATATGATAATCATCTTTTTTGGATTTACCCTTTTTAACTATAGATGCATTTCCATCATCATCATAATCATCATCCGCATTTACAATCTCTTCAGATATAGCTTCAAAGAACTCCTCCACGTCATCATCCAACTCAGCATAATTCAAAAACTTCTTTCCTTTCAACCGCGCCCTTCTTTTCACATCATCACCCGATCGCGTTTCACTTGATTCCAAACC
The DNA here is from genome assembly GCA_009936405.2 of Stevia rebaudiana. Classification (NCBI taxonomy): domain Eukaryota; kingdom Viridiplantae; phylum Streptophyta; class Magnoliopsida; order Asterales; family Asteraceae; genus Stevia; species Stevia rebaudiana. The sequence goes on from WOUH02000014.1 coordinate 8,895,878, forward strand.
AACTATATTGCTAAATAAAGTGTCCTTCGAGGGCTTTTTGGACATTTTGGCAACGGTAGCGTTGACTTCTCGAGTACTAGCACGAAGCCATTTAGGAACTTGATCATATCGCGTCATCTCATCCATCCAATCAAATTCTTCATCCATTTGATCAAAAATCTCAACTTCTTCTTCACTTCTTGCAATCATTCGGTTGACTTCTTGAAGTGACGGAACATCATGAACAGTTTCTTGGTATCTTTCTTCATCACGTAACAATGATTCCAAAGTTGACCGTCTTTCTTCATGTGTCGTCCTTTGGTCAAACCTTCCAGCATTTATAACCTCATCAGCCATATCAATCTTATATTGTTGAATATTATTTCTTATCAAACTTTCAATCGATCCCATGTAACGATCTTTACCCGCCAGATCATCATTATCCTCTTTTTGATAACTAACAACTTTATCAACTACAGCTTCCATGTAAATAACTTTGACTTCTCGCGTTTGACCAATTCGATGCGCTCTAGCAACCGCTTGCTCCTCATTTTTAGGGTTCGGGTCAGGATCGTATATAATAACCGTATCAGCTGTTTGAAGATTCAAACCGCGTCCAGCTGCACGAATACTGAGTAAGAAGATAAAACAATCAGTATCCGGACTGTTAAAGTCAACAATTGCTGACTCGCGATCTTCCAAACTTGTTGTACCATCAATTCTTCTGTAAACAAGTCGCCTCCATTGTAAATATTCCTCCAAGATATCTAATAACTTTGTCATCGTACTGAATAACAGTACGCGATGCCCTGTTTTTTGAAGCTTTATTAGGATTCTATCAAGAACCCATAATTTGCCACATGATTTAACAAGAAATTCTTTGGATAGATCGTTGAAAAACGGGTAGTTAAGTAAAGGATGATTGCATGTTTTTCTGAGTTCAACGATTTTATTGTTTAATGGTTTGAATGTTCTGGGTTGGTAGATTGAGCTTTTTTGAACCTTGCGGTTCTCGTCTTCTGGGTCGACCCGAATCGTACCGGTGGCTTTTATCCAGTCATATATCACACTTTGGATAGCTGACATTTTACATCTTAATATGATGGAGATCTGCAATTAAAAATTTTATGTTTAGGTACTTTTTGCAGGTGGTTGACCCGAGAAACTTTTTAACCCATTTCCTTTTAAGCCAAGTGTTTTTTTACCAGTTTGACCCGTTAATGTAACACAACTAAAATCGACCCATTCATAAGAGCACCTACAGTGTCTTTCACAAAAACATACAATGCTTGACTTTGTTTATGGCCAAAAAAAATAATACAAAAAATAAAAATAAAAATACGGGATCCATCCATGTCCAGGTAAATACATGTGACCCCATTGTATTATTTGCTTAAAGAAAGTTTTATAACTTCATATTATCAGTATTTAATAATAATAATATTTTAATAAGTTTATTAATTTAATGTATTTAGTTATTAGAAAATAATTACTCACAAAAGAAAAATATATATTCAATTTTTTTAGGTAATCTATTGAAAAACTTATAATTTATTGTGTTTATTAACATTATATTTAAAAATAACAGTTTAGCAAAAACAAATTAGGTATGAATTATAAACTGTAAACACTGAGACCCGTTAAAGAAATGTATGGATGATTGCAAGGATAAACGCATTGGTGGGGTGTCATAAGAAGCAAAGGATATTTAAAAGCTGATGTGGCATTTGTAAGGCTGCAGATGGTCTAATTAAGTAAACGGGTCAAAAAAGCCAGATTACCTTTGGAGGAAGTGAACCTTCAACATCTTCAACGCGACGTCGGAGCATAAACGGCTCCAATATTTGATGAAGTCGATGTATGATGATGACTTTTTTTTCAGTTTCAAGCCAATCATCTTCAGCATTGTGTGTCCCTTCTTTTTGAAAAGGCTGTGAAAACCAATCATGAAATACTTTTTTATTATCAAACACATCTGGAAGTAGCAGATTTAACAACGACCATAGTTCTTTAAGATCATTCTGCAAACAGAAAAAAATATAAATATATAAATAAATACCTGTCAGTTTAGCATATGCAGTTAAAAAGTAGATTAATTATACAGATGGTCCCTGTTGTTTGCGTTTATGCTTTCGAATTTGTAACGAGTTTGAGTATCAAGGTTAACTTCCGTTAACTTTTCAGTTGAATTAAGATGAAATGACCAAAATACCCTAGGATTTTGGAATAGTCAAATGGTTAAAAGTCCAAGGGTATTTTGGTCACTTCACCCTAAATTAATGGAAAATTTAACGAAAGTTAGTCTTAATAACCAAACTCGTTACAAAACTGAAAGCATAAAACCCAAACTTGTTACTTTAAACACTTGAAACCCAAAACGGTTATTTCCACAAACCACAGGGACCACTTGTGTAATTAAGTCTAGAGCATAAAAACTGTAAAAGACAGATTAAGCGACTTGTAACGGGGTCCCAGTAAGAAGAAGGCGTCTTTGACATCGGTATTTGTCAAGATCACGGGCCAAAACCGACTCCCTATCCTTCATTCTTTGTGCTTCATCAATGACTATATATTTCCAGTCAACTCTAGAAAGTTTTGATTTATCAAACATGATAAATTCATAGGTTGTCACAAGAACATTGAATTTCATATTGGAAACCTCCTAAAATGACAGAAAGAAAAACACAAGATCACTTAAATATTGTGAAAATGGAAAAATGGAATAAAAAAAGTAAGAAATTCTTACTTGAGTAAACAATTTTGACCGTTGATCTTTATTACCGACATAGTAAATGCAGGATACATTTGGCAACCAATTATGCAACTCACTCTGCAGAGAACTAAATTAGACAAACGTGTAAAATGAAATATTATTAGGGACATAATTAAGGTTAACTAACCTTCCAGTTAACCAAAACTGCATTTGGAACGATTATAAGATGCGGGCCATAATTGTTTTTGAACTCCATCAGATAAGCAATCAAAGCCATAACCTGCAAAAGGAAAACAAAACAAAAACAAAATCTTTAATGGCAACAAAATAAGATTTGGTTGCCAGGTGGACAGAATTTTAGCTTACCTGGACAGTTTTTCCAAGACCCATTTCATCAGCCAATATCCCGTTTAACTTATTGTTATACAATGAAAGCATCCATTGCAATCCAACCTAGAATGCCCATAAATTCATATAAATATTTCCTAAACAAAAAAGAAATTATTAGATTGTTTTATCAAGGATAAAGTAACATACAAGCTGATAGTCGCGTAGAGTTCCTCTTTTTAGCATTGAAGGTTGTTGTATAACCCTTTCACTGACAGCATGTGCAAGAGAATAATATCTGTTGACAACCAAGAAAAAAGAGATTAACTAAAAATATTTTTAACTTATAATTGTATATATATGATATGAGGACAAACTGATCATAGTTACAAACTTTCCAATTAAGGGCATGTTGCATATGAACATTCCAAAAAGTCTGGTAAAATAAAAGAACGCAAAGATACGGTAAAAAAAAAACATTGGTTCTAAGTTCTAAATGATCTGTTATAGAGAGTCTTATAAGTTTTAATAAACTAGAAATAGTTATTTGGAGCTTACTTGCTGACAGAAGAACTATCGCGGGGTGCATTCATTTCAGAGAAACGGTTTCTTATTAAAACTTCTTCTCTTGCACGTGATGCTGCAGCTCTCACTTCTTCTTCAGATAGACCCTATAATAACAAAATGACATTTCTGTGAAACAAGAATAAATAGATATGACATGAATCATTTTCATGTTTACAGTCATACATTGTAGATGTGACAATTTTGACTCATTAGCTAATAAATAGAACGATCCTTGTTGCATTTTATTTCGGCTGAAAGGGGTAAAACAAAAAAGCCTAAAAAGTAACACGACACATTGTTTAAAAGTCACCCAACTTGTAGTTTTAATGTCAATTACCTCAATCATCTAGTTTAGATACACTAGATAATTGTTTGAAATCATTACAACGATGGTCCATGTAATTCTCAAAAAGTAACAAGTTTTGGTACTAGGGTTTAAAGTAACAAGTTTGGGTTTAACGTTTTCAATTTTGTAACGAGTTTGGGTATTAAAGCTAACACCCGTTGACTTTTCCATAAGATTAGGATGAAATGACCAAAATACCCTTTGACTTTTTAAATCGCCAGGGTCAAATGGTTTTTTTGGTCATTTTACCCTAATATAATGGAAAAGTTAACAGAAGTGAGCCTTGATTCTCTAACTCTTTGCAAAACTGAAAGCATAATACCCAAACCTGATCCAATATTATAAATTCGAACTCCGGGTCAACTCAACCCGTCTTGACCACAGCCTGAAATCATATAGTTAGTTACCTCTAACTCTCTAAGATTAAAATAATATGAATCGCGTACCTGAGATCTTGCAGCTGCAAATGCAGCATTTGCAGCCTCTTCAACCTCCTGTTGATTCTTCGCAGCTGTAATTTTCCCTCCAAGTTTACTAAGATAATCTTCAGTCTGAGATAAAAACGACGATAAAACCTCGTATCTCTCATCAACTTCACCAGGTACACTATTTTGTTGTTCTAGAAGAATCTCTTTATACCTATCAACATCATTATTTTTCAAAGCTTCAATTCTTTTACTTCTATCATCATCTTTATTCTTCACAAATTCCCTCAACATCTTCTCATGATACTTTGCAACACCTCTGTTGCATAAACTCCGTGCATCACGAATACCCCAATGAGCTTCTAGAAGCTTCTTACGCCATTGAAAAATAACTTTCAGTTGTTTCTCTCTAACGGCTCTTTTAGCCGCCTGCACTTTTCGGTTGAGATCCATTCGTTGGCGTTCACATAACCGAACAAATTTCCTATACGGTCTATCTGGCATTTCCATTATTTCTTGTTGTTGTTGATTAACTTCACCTCGCACGCGCGTTTGTACATCTTGTAGTTTTAGTTTCTTTTCTTCAATTTGTAACCTCGTAACAAGATCCGGTGTTATCCTTTTTCTCTCCAAGTTTACCGCTAGTAAACCGTTAATCTTTTTTAAACTTTCGTTTTTCTTTTTATTAATGCCTTCATCAACTAAGAAATCCTTCACGTCATATGCTAGAGTCAAATTGCTGTTGTTGTTGACCATCATAGTCGATCCAAACGAGTCGTGTTTCCGAGTGAAGAAAGGAAAGTCAAATAGTGGTCCATGGTACTTTCTAGAAAGTTCTGGATCTTTTGTTTGAGATGAATTTACTGATTGTGAGACAACAGCAGAAGTAGATGCAACATCTTTACCTTTGTCTGTGGGGCCCTCATGTTCCTGTTTACCATGAACTAAAAGAGGTTCATTTATTACAGTTGTACCTTGTGCATTAGCTGTTGTACCTTCCATTTTTTTCACCTCATATACTTCTTGAAGATCTTTGTTATTAGAATCCATAAGATTTCTGCAAGCAGGAGTAATAATCTGCTGCAACTGCACTTCAAGTGGAGGTGGTGCAATCGCTTGAAGTAATTCACGAGGCAGAGTTTTATCTCCTTTCTGCCATCAAGTCAATCAAGAAGTCAACAAAAAAAAAATTACGCATTTACAAAAGTTGTCGGTACTGATTATAAAAATACAATTTTTGCAAACCTTTAAGCAACTAAAAGCAAGAATTTGTACTTTAAGAGCATTGTATTGAACTATTCATAATAAAATTAGAATTTTTGCATGCCTTTTTACGCCTAAAAGCACAAATTTGAGCTTTAAGAACGTGTTAATGAACTATTGATAACGAAAATACAACTTTTGCATACCTTTATACGCCTAAAAGCAAGAATTTGAGCTTTAAGAACATGAAATTGTTGTTTTGTGAATCCTGGGGGTAGTTTTTGTACTTTTTGAGATGTTGAAGGGTTATCCGATCCGACATTATTAGATGAAGCTGCAAATTGTGAGGAAGATGTGTTCATTTGTTGTCTAGCATGTTGTATTTGAACCGAATCGGTGCCAGTTATCATGTTTTTGCTAAAATGATCTGCACCACGGCTCATGTTAGCAGGTGACTGTGGGGGCGGCATAGAAGACATCCCACTACCGCTAACAGTCGGTTGCCTAAATGCCAAGTGTTGACTTTGACCACCAGTGGAATTGTTGACCAACGTGGCATTTTGGGTTGCCCCGAGTTGACCAGGTGACATCACCTGCCTTGTTTTTGTAGCGCCTGAATGACCAGACATGTCAGTATGAGGGGAACTTGCATTCGCGAAATTTGCAGAATTGACCTGCTGGTTTGACTGTTGGCCCATGTTGACTTTTTGTTGACCAATGGTACGCTCACGTGCCAAAGCCTGCATTGCCTGCATTTGGGCCGCCATTGCCACCTGGCTGTTTCCCATATTATGGATACCGTGTTGAGGTTGTGGGGCATATTGCTTCTGATTTTGACTTTGACTTTGACTTTGACCTTGTTGGGCATATTGCATCATGTATGCTTGTTGCATTGAGTTCATCAAGTGTTGATCAAAACCACCTTCTAATACCCCTTGTTTGATTCCAGCTTGATATGCTAATATTGCTTCTCTACTTTCAGGGTTTCTAAGTAATTGTTGTTGCAATGACTGCATAAACATAAACAATGTACATAAAATTCACTTGCAACAGAAAAGCAGAACTCTTTTAAACAAGAATAAAACACTTTAAACAATTTCTATTCAAACATATACACATACATTAGAACTTAAACAATTCAAAGTTAGAAAAACAGTAACATAATGCTGATAGAGAAAATTTGGATTGTAAATCCGATAACAGAAATTGAAAAGAAATTTTCTTAATTAAATGATTGTAGGTCCAAATCTCATGAGTTTGCAGGTTGTGATAATTAGTGTTGCT
>WOUH02000014.1:8913790-8939300 GCA_009936405.2 Stevia rebaudiana
TATAACACAATGACAGTCACAATCGTATAACACAATAACAGTCGTATAACACAATGACAGTCGTAAAACACAAATCAGAACACAAAAACCTACAAAACGTACACATCGTATGATGCATATAAAAAACACAACGATGAATATCAAAAACACAACGATGCATTGGGTTCAGTTCACTTTTTAAAAAAAATTTTAAAAAAATTAAAAAAAAATTATTTTTTTTAAAACTTAATATAAAAAAAAATTATATTTTCTGGGCGTTAATTTTTAAAAAACTGATTTAAAAAAAAAATTTTAATTTTTTTTTTTTTGCGAACCGGACACAATTACCAATGTACCCCTCATTCAAAAATTTTCTTCTGCCACATGTCGTTACCAAAGTCCTCCTTACCCTTCTTACCCTAAGCCTCCTCCTTATTTGAACCCAACCCTATATTATATTAATTCCTTTAAGTTTATTCAGTATAAAGTTATTTTTAAGCCTTAAAATGTACACTAAGAAATAAAAAAAAAAAATTATAAACATAGTAAAGATTGATATATGAAACTTAAACTCGAGCTTGTTTATTAGTGTTCTATTGCTCCTAGCTTAATTATATCCAGCAGGTGTTGCTTAGAAGTTGTATTAGTCAAATGGGTTAAGTCTACTAGAAACGAAATAATGTAGATTTAAAACCAGATCAGATATGTGTATTAGTTGTCAATAAAATAAAAGTGTTACATTATTATAGAACTATATTCGATGTGAATTTGAGCTCATTTGGTGATTAATCCTAGTATTTTACTATTATTAAACCTCAGACGTCATTCCGAAAAGAGTTAATTTGTTTTTACTTTTTGGACTTTGTTTCAATATTTAAATGTTATTTACATGAATCCAAAACTTTTGGTATTAATGTTTTACTAAAAGGGTCCAAAAAAGTTCATCAAATTTGAACGATGTTCAATTTTTCTAGCTATAAACACTTCAAGACTAATTACACAGCTTTTAAGTTGATCAATTGAAATCAGTATCATAATTCAAAAAGTTCTGAATTTCGTGAGGCTCTATCTGAATCATAATTCAACTAACCTTGCAAACAGACATGAAATCATGATCAGATTTCAGGTCACCGATTCCAATATCCGGCAGATCGTCACCAAACTCCTTCACAACCGCGAGCTTCTTCCATTCACCGATCAAAACACCAGGCTCCATCACGAATCCGGTAGCTCTCTTCGTCCTCGAATCCACCTCAATCTCCGTTCCGAGCACCTTCTCCGCTCGCAAAAACTCCGTCGCGAACGTATTCACCATCACGATCGGATTCGCCGTCACAATAACCTTCTTCTGACAACTATCAAACACTTCAAAGCTGTCTCGCCTTACATCCACAGCATAGAACCGCGGCATGACGGTGCGCGATGCAACCTCGATGTTACGGAGTTTGATTCCGGCGAACGTGATGAATATCAGCATCTTTCCAGCGAGATCTTCGGAGATGAAAATGTAGAGGACGGAGATGATCGGAAGAGATAGTAATAGAATAAGGCCGCGGAGGAGGCTGCCGGCCTCGATTGCGACGAGTATGTAGTATGGAAAGGAGAGTTTGGCTTTCAGTAGGGTTCCGTCGAGGTCCGCGGCGATTGAGCGGTGGTGGATGGAGGACAAATCGCATTCCGATATTGAAGGAAACGTTTTCCGGTCATATTTTAGCTCCGGTGAACCCATTTTCTCTCTCCAAACTACCAAAATCTCCGTCTCTCTCGAGAGATAAGACTCATGTTTTATGTGTGAAAGTTGTGGTGAATGGTTACCACTTACCAGTCATATCTTATTTCTTGAGACGGATTTGTGGGGCAGTTTTATTTTTATTTTTGTTTTTTCTTCTCATGCAAATTAACAGTCAACAGAGGATGCTAGATGATTTGGGACTGTCTACTATTATAATGTGAGAAAAAAAATTGAACCAAAACCTAAAAAAAAATATAATTAAGCCGAAAGACCAAACTAACAACTAGGGGGTATTTGTTTGATTTTGTTTCTTAAAATTAAATTTGATTTTGAGACCTTGAGTGTTGACAAGCTCGAACTCAACTCAATTTTTTTAACAACAATAGCGATTTCATTAATGAAAACCAAACCCAATGACCATTGGATGGATGACATGAAAAACAAAAGACCAAGAGCTTAGCTCATAACAAACGTTCAAATTACAAAAAAACCCTTTCATGGGGACTTAGAGTACTAGGAAAAGAAACCCAAGAACTCCAACATAGCCCCAATTACGTTCTTAACTCCCAAGAAAAAATGAAAAAAGATTTCCGCAAACAAAGACTCAGGAGAATTCTTGGTACTAGATAACACCCTCGATCTTTAAAGACACCAGATAACCATGTGTATGATAGAAATCCAAAGTTTCTCCATCTTTTTTGACCCGGTTACCTCTGTGAGAAGTGTTTGGACAGATTATTGATTAGATAAAACGAGTCTCATCTAATCCAAAACATTATTCCGGACCCGATTGGCTATAGGGCAGAAAAGGAAAAGTGTCCACACATTTAATTGGACAAATTTTTTGATCAAAATAGTTGTAATGAACAAGTGCGTAATAGAAAACATAATAGCATAATTCTAGATAGTAGCAAATAGTCTAAATAAGCTTCTGATAATTTCTTTCACTACCTTTTAATTTCTAATATGGTTCTGAACCTTTCATAGATTTTTTTAGGCCTTTGTTTTTGGTGAATAATGACTGTTTTCTTGTCTAGGCACATCACCATCTCAAATCACGAAGGTGGGTGACATGAACGCAACAGACTTGCTGGGCTTGATGTTTAATTGTTTTGCCCATTAATCTTTACTTTAATCTAAGGGGGGTGTTCAATTTGTGTGGGCTTTCTTTATTCAGCTTATTAGGCTTAGTTTTCTTTTATTTGCAAGTCCATTTCTTGGCCCGGATTCTTTCCTCAAGATCCCAGTTGCGTTCTTTTTAATCAGCCGCCTACTTCTTTATCCTTCTCGAAGCTTTCTGTTTTTTCTCCAACGGTTCTTGCATTTAATAGGTGGATGGAGCAGCTCGTAATGCTTCCAGTTGCACAAGAAGAATTCTTCATATTTTAAAATTCTATGCCTTCATATTTTATTAATCCAGAAAATCTTTCATTTGCCATTATAATCATATTCTTGTAACAGTCTTTGAGTGAATTCTATTTCTGGTTCTTTATCAAATAATCTGTTGTGCTGGCATTAACCGTTAAAGTTAGTTTAGAAGAATTCATAATATGCATATTTTCTTAAACAATGAACATGACCAAAAAAATTTGTTTGTTTAGATGTTTTATATTTAACCGTTTGGTTCAATCCAAACGATATAAAACAAACGAGTACATGTTCTTGTTTGTTTACACCCTTGTTCTTAATAACTACCCTTTTGATAAGTACTATCTACCATCTTGAACACACATACGCACGAGGGTACATTAGCTGAAAATACATATTACATTAGTGTATAAATATATGACGTGGTTAGAGACAAATTAATCGCAATAATAAGAAGCCCAACGTCATCTAATCTAAGTAATGTTGTTTCTCGATCTATCGATGCTACATGAAATACCATATTTCCTAAACGGGACAAATTATTTTCAAACTATGGGCATTGTCCCTTGCATTACTTTATTGTTCAGAAGGTTGTAGTTGAACATGCGGGCAAATCCGGTCCGGTTCACCTTTTGACCACAAGTGTCTCAGATCTCCTCGTAGCTTCCCCAATGTCAATAACGTGCCTATAAAACCAAACCATAGCTTTAATGCATTAATATTAATATATGTTTCTTTCTTTCTTTTTGTGTCATTCTTCAATGAGTTGAATTGTATCGTCATAATTGGTCGGATGACAATTTCTAACATGACCAATATCTAACCCGATTAATAAATGGATCATGTTCGATTTGGCATGTTTAACACATTTGATTAAACAGGTCGACCCATGAACATGTTTAACATGTTTATTACAACCCCAAACCTGTTTAGCATGAACCCATTTGACTTGTTTTGATAAATGAGTTAAAGTGGTCATGTTTCAGTTTCCGGGTTAGGGTTGAAAGATCTTACACGAATTCAACCCGCCAGCGTGACACCACTAATACACTACTTTTTAATATTTTTTCCACCATAAAAGAAACGTACCGACTGTGAAAGGAACAATGTAAAGCAAAGCAGGTTGCCCATGTCCATCCATCAAGTTCAGAGCTACGTATGTAATTAGCAAACCTGCATAACACACAACAAAACTATGAATTATCATAAAATATAACCAAAACCGCGCACAAAAACGTGTTTTTAGGTCCCGTACCTAATCCATAAGCAAACATTGCCCATAAGAAGTATCCGGCTCGCAAGCTCTTGTTTGACAACCAATCATACCTAAAAATTCAAGAGAATAATGTTGGGAAACTGATAACCTGTTTGCAACATTTCCTTTCTTTTATAAAGCTTTCATCTTGTAGTTACCAATTACTCATAATATTATTATAACTTAGTGCTAATGAATCCACGCGATTTCTTGTTTCGTCTTCATTGATGTGTACTTTAGATATTTAACTACAGCTGGTAATTTAGATTTTAGACCTATTTACATAGGAATGGGATGATTCAGATTTCAGGCTATGTTTTCATGCTTCATCTTTAACAGGTATAATAAAAAAAATATACAGCTTATAATATAACAAGTCAAATTCGTTAAAATTCACTCAAAGTTCATATTTAAATTATCTTAGAAAAAATCAATTATTTATATTAATAATGACAAACTAATTATCAGTAAAAAAAACTTGAAACTTCAGGACAGAATGCGTTTTGGGTCAGCCCACCCAGACTAATTTTGACCCGTACCTGTCTCGACCCGTTACCGACCAACCCATATTTTTCCACCTCTATAATTTGACAAATAGTCTAACCAAGTTTTAAGTCAAAGCAATTATCATAACACTAGAGTGAATCTAGAGGTTCATAATTCAGCAAATTGTTGAAAACTTGCAGAACAATTTAATATAATAATATTAAATAAAAGGTACCAGTTTTTCAAACCTTAGAGAAAAAGCCACTAATAGCCCTGGTAATATAATGTCACCGAATCCGATGATGCTATAACCACCCCAAGGGTCAAACATTCGTGGGATTTTTAATAACATCGGGATGCCATCTTCTCCACTCTTATCACCACGAGCTACCTGCATTCAAGGAAATATAAGCAAATGATCATTTTTGGTGACATGTAAAATTTAAATATATTTACAATGATGATGAACAGACAACAAGCATAAAACCTCACCATTATCATCACACTTTCATGAAACCACCATTTGGAGACAAACACCCAAAAAATGTCATATAAGAATGCACAGCAGAGGAGAACAGTTCCCACCTAATTTTATAAATGAAAAAATAATAATAATAACTGAAGCCCATTGGGTATTATATCAGGCTAAAAAAAACAGAATTTTACTACAAGAGCTGAAAATGAATTCATACAAGTACCTTGAGATTAGGTACTCGTATTATCTGTATGACTGTGACTATCAGCGCGATACCCTGGTTTAAGATGAATATAAAATGAGTGTTCCAGCTTTTTAAACTTTTTATGATTCTTTATGTATTAGAAAGACACAAATTAATAAAATAAGGACAAATGATCTTACAAGAATATCTTGACCAATCCAAGCGAAGGAAATTCTACGATAAACAGCCCATACGACAGCAAATGCTACACAAAATGGAGTGACACCGAGGGTCAAATATGAGACGGCTCCTAAGAACGGAATCTTGACAAATGTTTCTGCAGCATGTTCAAACCATCTGAAACTGTAATATTTGGTTGTTAGTTCAGACTATATATAGACTTATTTGGACATCTTGATGATAAGATTTCAATTATTTAATATTTATGCAACTGAAATAGCAAGAACTACAGTCATAAAAGGGGATAATTCAGTAGACATGGCAAAATGGGCGGGTTGTCCAATGGGTCAAAATGGATGACTTTGTAAGGGTTGGGACAGTTAGTCGGATTGGTTGATGTGAAACAAATTTTGTCCAAATTTGAGCTTCTTATGATTAATTAGTGTGTTATAATATGACTAAAACCTCCAATGATACTAAAACTAACAATACTTATTGTTATTTAAACAAACTTTGGGTTTATGTGAATCCAATTAAGGTTTTATAATTGAGTATCTCAATAAAGTTAGAAATTTGCATACACAAAAGTACAAGAAACTTGATTACCATGATAACAGAGCCACCAAACAAGTTTGCAGACCCTGAAAATTGAGAAGAATAAAAACTCAGTCATAAACAAAATGGTAATTAAAGCAATCATATAAAAAACTATATATACTGAAACTACTTTTATATACCACCCAAGAACGTATCTGATTTCATTCATACCAAATTCAGCCAAGATATGCAAATATTTTTTGTGAAATAACAAAAGGCCCATAATTTTATTACATTAAGCAGTTGCTTTTTAATAGTTACAAGGGCATTTTTGTATTTTCAAAATATTTAAGGCAGTTTTGCTATTAAGCATCTTTGATAACTACTTGGGTGGCCTATAAAGTAGCTTTAATATATGTTTAGCCTTAACGAAAAAAGTTGAATTGATTAGTGGCCTCAAGTTACATTATTCGAAAATTTTATTAAACGGCTATAAAGCACACCTCAACACCACCAATGGCAAACAAGACAACAAGGACCTCAATAAACCAATATGACATCAGCTTGTAAAGCATGACCAAGAAACACGATGCAATCACAACAAACAGAACTGCAGAAGTTGTGTTAATGTCCACCACACCACTTGATCGAGAAGACTCTGTATTCATATAATCATCAGACGCGTCCTGCCAAGAATAATATTATTTCAAGGCTCAGTATTTACCCTTTTGTAATTGATAAAATACTTTTAAATGCTAATTTTAATAGATGTGGATAAGTTACTTTAGATAACCTTTAATATCTTGTCCTGTTCAATGGCTGCTTCTCGTGCAGTCCATGCAGACCAGTAAGATGCACATAATATTGTACCGACAGCCATAAGCCACAAAAATACTTCAGCAACATCCACCAGTGGCCGCTTTGGAGAGTAAAGTTGCACATAAACTGAGAAACAGCATATAACTTTAATGAAAAAAAAAACAAATGAAAATTACCCTATATTGCACACATTCACACACCCACAAGAAGAACTGACCAATAATATTTCCAAAATATAAGGAAAAACATATATATGACAATTTGGAAGCATGCAGAAATGTTACAAATACCATTTAATTTATTCTGGAGACTCGCTTCTAAACTTGCACCAGCATCTTGTGGAAGCATGACTGCAGGGATGCCAATTTGCACATCAGATTCATCTGCTTCACACACCATCTTGAAGAGTTCTGTGGAAAATTAGAAATATCATGTTAGGTTTCACATGTTAGGAAATATTTATTAACATATATAGACATATTCAAGAGCTAATAAAATGCTTGTAAAAGAACAAACCTGTTTGGTTGTTAACAATAAGGATAGCTGAAGCACCTGCAGCTTCAGCAACATGTGCTTTTGCAGTAAAACTGCAGTTGCCTCGATGCACCAAGATAACTTCACCGGTAAGCTACAGACAATAACACCTCCGAATGCTGAGTTCTGATATAAGTAACAAACTCAAAAGGCTATCAAACAACAAGCCTCACACTTTACCATTGACATGTATCTAACTTGTACCGCGCACGCGTGTGTGTGTGAGAGAGAGAGAGAGGTGAACCTTGTGTTTAGGTGTACTACAACAATCAGGAGGATCTGCAAGAGCAACTCTGCTTTTATTAGCATCCTTCTCCTTTGACTCCAAAGTAGGACCAAAACGCGCACCAACACCAACAAATTCTTCTTCTTCATCAGCACCAATCCAAGTCGGAACCTTTACCTGTTATCCAATAAATCATAAAAGAGTAAAAACACCTGATTAAAATGGTGAAATAACAAGTAATTAGACACCTTATGATAACAATCCAATATAACATTTTCATCACAAATCAAGTTTAACTTAAATACCTCAACAAGACAGCATCTACATTATATATATGCTACTTCCATTAGAAAGACTTTCTAAATCATACTTTACCACACTCTATAACCTAGATTCAACCAAGGTTCAACTTTCTACTGATCTACTCTGTATCATAGATCACAACTCAATAACTTCCATTTTTCGTTAGCAAAATAGATCAACTGTAAAGATAAAATAACAAATTTCCGTTTCAAATAGCTCTAACGCTTCAAAAAGTGAGTAATTAATTGATTCGTCAAACCAAATATCTTAGTCTAGCAAACCGACAAGAAATTTATTTGAAACATCAAGTTGCAAAAAATAGTAATAACAGTAAAGACACGTAGTTAACGAATGAGCGTTCAATCGAGTAAAAAAATATATCGAGTGAAAGATAGAATAACAACAATACAACAATGATCTAAAACTGAACTGAAATTGAAGTATACCAGAACGAAGTTGTTATCGCATCCAGGCTTTTTAGGTGCTATATCGTCCTGATGAACGATATCTCCGGCGAAGACCAACGAAACACTGCAAAATAGGGAAAACACAGCAACCTCAAGTACGGCTCTGCTTCGCTTCGTTGCTATCTCCATTGATGGATTATTGATTGCTTATGCTACAAAGAACAAATATTAGTAGAAGAAGAGAGAATGATTCAGGAAAAAGTCAAAATTAGGGTTTTTTTTGTTTGCTTTGTTCGTTATCGTGCTGAGATGATGGTGGAGATGAACATGGTACGAAATGAAAAATATTTACGTACAGGAAGCATGTATGTATATGTGTGATTTTTTTACTTGCTTTACTTGGTATTTAGTGTGGACAGCTTCTTTTTTATGTTTCATGTCCACGCGCACACATCGCGTGATTCTCAAACTCTCTTCCTAACTCCAAGGTCTTTCCACCTTTTTCTTTTTGTTTTGATATAGCCTTTTATTTTATTTTTTATATAAGATTACAAATACGGTTTGTTAGTCTCCTCAAATAATGGAACATTGAATAGGTCAAGTAAATTCTCTTATAGAGTTATAATCATAACTCACGATAACTCGGTAGTATCTTGCTAACAAGCTAGCAACACGATTAACCAATAATATCTTAGCCTATTAGTTAAAAGAGAGATGAGAATAGGGGTTTTAATAATAACTTGTGATAGTAACACACTAACTACTAATCATTTGTCGTTTAAAAAAAGTAAAATAATAATATATTGTCATTACTGAATCCGTAATACTTAAGAGATTGTGATAGAAGACCAACTAAAATAATATTTGAATATTATATAGTAGGTTAAATCTCGTGTGTTACACGTGTTGAATAAATGTAATGTTATTAACTTAATAACAATAATAATAATTTTTAAAAATTATGTATATGGCATTGGTTGAATAACATTGTGTATTACAAGAGTTGAATAACATATAATGTAATTTGTTAATACTTATAGTCGTCAAAATATATATCTTAAACAAAAAATTTTGAATTAACAGTTATAAATTAGATTAAGCTGATTTTTAAACATTTTTTTTTCAGAAATGGGAATTATTTTTTTGTGTGAATAAAATGTTAATTCAATTTAAGTGGAGTTAATGGTTTAAATTATCTTTTAGTATGATTGAATTAAGTTAATTACAACTTTTATTAAAAAATATTTCCAATTAAAAAACTAAAATTTAGATATTTTTTAATACTATATTTATTACATTTACTACTCAGACCATCAAACCACATTAAATAATTAAAAGTTTCTACAAATCGAAAAAACTCATTACTCTCAAAATTTATTATTTCAACAAACATATTTTGAATTGATTATATTTAAAGAGTTTATAACTACTTTAATATAAAATTAATTTGGTTGGGATACATTTGAAAACTTTATAAAAAATAGAGGAGAATGAGAGATTTTTATAGAAGAAAGGCGTAAAAAATAGAGGAGATTAGGTGTGATATTTATATTAAATTGATTTTCTTTTTTAAATTTGCAACAGTCAAAAGGGGTGGGTCTCACTTCTCCGACGTCTCTTTCTTTCTCTCCCACGCCGTGCCAGCCACCACAGTGTTACCCTCCACGCCCCTTCCTACGCCGCCTCGTTTTAGTGTTTGTGACGTTAACGCCCCATTACCGATAGTCTGAGACTTGACTCAAGACTTTTCTATTTTACGCGGTCTTAGAGCATTCAGAGTAGGTTCCTCATATTTATGTGAGGGTAATCTGCATAATTTAGGGTGTGGTTGAGAGTGGTTGTGAGTAGAGGAGAGAAAAATATTTGGAGTTTTGATTGTTTTTCCCCCGAAGTTGGGAAAAAATATGGAGATGTGGATTTTGATGTATGAGAGAGAAAAGGTAATTATGTTATTTTAATAGTTTTTTAAAGTGGTTGTGAGTGAATAAGAGAGAAAGAAATAATGATAAATGTATGAAAAAGTATTATTTAATTAATAAAAGTACAAATGGGGATGGGGAAGCTAGTTAGAGCATTCACACTAGCTTCCTCATCCCCATTTGTACTTTTTCTAATTAAATAATATTTTTTCATACATTTATCATTATTTATTTCTCTGTTATTCACTCACAACCATTTTAAAAAACTATTAAAATAACATCATTACCTTTTCTCTCTCATACACCAAAATCCACATCTTCATATTTTTTCCTAACTTTAGAGGAAAAACAAACAAAACCTCAAATATTTCTCTCTCCTCTACTCACAACAACTTTTAACCACATCCTAAATTATACAGATTCCTCTCAAACAAAAATGAGGAATCTACTATGAATGCTCTTAGAGCATTTACATTAGCATCTCTATTTTTTTTCTTTATAATTCATAAAAAATCACTACCTTTTCTCTCTTCTATTCAATTAAATAATAATACTTTTTACCTTTATCACCACTTTTTCTCTCTCATATTCAATTAAATAATAGTTTTTGTACCTTTATTTGTACTTTTTTCTCTCTCCAATTTACTTTAATGAACAATGTTTCTCTATATTTACTGGTTTCATCAGTTTCTTTATATCTCTCTACTCACAACCACTTTAAACCAATCTATATAATATAAAGAACTCACTCACATAATTTATAGAGACTCTAATGCGAAAGCTCTTAATCGGTCATCATAAGCCAAAGGTTTCAATGGAATTAGTTTCTTTATTCCTACGTGATAAAGGTAAAGTTGTTTACATATTACCTTCCTT
Organism: Stevia rebaudiana; assembly: GCA_009936405.2. NCBI lineage: Eukaryota > Viridiplantae > Streptophyta > Magnoliopsida > Asterales > Asteraceae > Stevia > Stevia rebaudiana. The sequence goes on from WOUH02000014.1 coordinate 8,925,071, forward strand.
GAACCCTATCTTTATGTGAGATTCATTGAGTATGATAATGATCATGTTATCTCGGAAATATTTTGTAACTTATAAAATTTGCAAGACTAGGTATTTAATATATTTAAGTTGTGTAATACTATAACTAAATAATATTACTTTGTTTCAAGCCCATTAATCAAATGACACCTGCAAACGGAAATGAAATAAATTATGTGATTATGATATATGATTACCCAAATTGAGATTACAATAAAACAAGCAAGACATAACGTATGATACAAGTATGTTTTTTTCCTTTTTTGTTCTAAGAAACCTCGTGTGTACTTTACAACCACCATAATCTTAATTAATCTTGTCCTAGGAAACCTCATGTTACTTTACAACCACCATAATTTAATTGTCCTAAGAGACCTTATGTGTACTTTACAACCATCTTAATCTTAATTATCTTGTCCTAAGAGACCTCTTGTGTACTTTATAACCACTATTTTCTATAATTAATTATATCATGACAAAATTTATCAATTATATATAAACATACCATCATTTGCATAAGCATGCTTGTAAAGACTACAACTTTACTCGATAACATGGAATTTTCAACAACGTTATGTATAAGGCCAAATTGATACATACCTCGCTCTTCATCTTTTCCCACTTTTTTTTCGGTCACCCTAGTGTCACGTAATCACCTCGTATGACTTTGTGTTTTCACATATGTTATACCCACCATACATTACCTCTTCAATTTTTATTAATAAAAATATATGAAAAGGAGAGGAAGACTTGGAAGAGAGATAGAGGATAAGCTTGGGAAGAGAGAGAAAACAAGGTTGGTACTTACGGTCGCTGGTTTGGGCGGGGGAATGGGAAGGGGGTGGTCCTTTCAGTGCCCGCCATCCGTGTCAGCACCTTGTCGTTGGACGGGATTAGAGTTACACAGAGTCATGATTGAACTTCACATAAACATGTAACATTGTATTGTTAGTGTCCAAGACTAACACGTTTGAGATGATCACCTATCATGATCAGATGATCAACCGTGTTTCATTGCAAAAGTTTTGTAATTTACCAAACTCCGTAACTCTACAATCCCTCGGTTGCAGTTTCATCAACAAGCCAATTGTCATAGAATACTTTTAAATTCCGGTTAACATGTTCTATCTAGCTTATAATAGTCAAAGTCAACAATAATAAAGAAGCTAATAGTCCATAATAGTTTAAGGGTGTCATTTGAGAATTTACAAATAGTTTAGGGGTATTTTTGGTATAAAGCAAATTCTTCTTTGATTAGTTTGTTAAGAATTTGTAAGCGCATTGTTAACAAGCCGTTAACTTTGTTAGGTTATAAAACCATAGAATCAGATGTTGAGATTCATTCATTCAAATTTTTTTTTTTTGTAAACACAATTTCTTAGTGGGAAATCATTTGATCGTTATTGATCTTTTGTTATCAATTGTTTCTCTGGTGTTGTTTAATCTACAACAAGCTCAACGGCTTCTCTTTGGCTATCTAAAAGTCCTGTTGAAATTATGCAAAACTTTAAATTCCCATTGTCACATCTTAATTAGTGAACATATTTTATTTGCATGATTCTTCATTCCATTAATGATTTTCTTTGAGCAAAAGGTATCATCTTTCACTAATTTCATTCTTTATGGAGTGATCTCATCGATCTGAATTTGTTAATTAAATTTCACCACGGGATTCTTCGCAAATTAAAATCGCATTGGTTATAAAAATAGAGAACATTGTCGTCCTATTCTTTACGCAACTCTTATAAGAACTTTTCAACCATATGGTGCTCCTTGCTCTTCAATATCTATGTGCACTGCTCTATGTAAGAGCATTCACAACATGTTCCTCATATAAACTTTCATGATTTAATCTCTAAATTATAGGTAAAACATAAAAAGTTTCTAATTTTACTCAAGCATCATGTTTCTCATCTTCATTTTCATCCCCCATACTCTTATTTATCATGATGTAAGACATGTGGCTAAATCATTCTCCTAGTTATTTACTCATTTTTTAAAAAACTTTTGGAATTTTAACAGTATGAATAAGAGATTGAAAATGATTTAAATATGAATATTGACAGCTATTGATTGACAAACCAAGTTCCTTCATAAATATTGATTGAAATCTAAACAATGTGCCACTGTTGTCGCCCTTTCATTTGTAATATGTTTGGGCTAGCTGTTTCTCTTGGTGTATGCACAGTTTTATTTAGTGTTGTCTTGGCGTTTTTATATATTATCAATCATCTTGCAAGTTTGTTTTGATGAATAAAATCTTTTCTCATTCAGATAAGAAAAATGGAGTTAGCTACGATTCTCTAAATTCATTTAATTATTCAACTACTCATCTTTAGAAATATCCTTTAAAGTCGACCTAGGTTATAACCAATAATTAAGCTCAATAATGAAATAATACCAAAGGCTTGTACTATATAGGGACATAAGGTATCAAAGTGTGTAGACGCGTAGCATAGTGTTACCCCACATGTGATTAAGAGTTTCACCCCAATAAGAAACATTAGCGTAAATTTATAAGCAAGTTTAATAAAGTACGTATGAGTTAGCTATCTTAAAAAAATCAAATCAGACAATTTGGGGTAAAATTATGAGTTTCAACAATATAGCATACAAGAATTTATCATATTCTTATGTAAGTGAAAAATAAATGATTTAAATTTTGGTAACAAATTGGTTTGGCAAATGAAGAAAAAGTGTAAAGTTAGTAAACATGTGATGTGTTGTGTGAAACAAAGAGACAAGTAGAGGTTCAGTTGAGCAGTGGTTCCAACCCCACCAGACCCAGACCCAGACCCAGACCCAGACCCAGACCCAGACCCAGACCCAGCAGGTGGTGGTGGTGAGTCACTCATAAACATAACCTCTAATCAGTTTGTCTGCATGTTTTCAGAGCACTGCCTTTTTTGATTATGACACTTCAACCATCTTTATGTATTATTTTACTCTACACTTTGAAATTTTATTAATAATTGCTTTATTAAAAATATTAAATATTCAAAAAATATACCACTACATGTCAGGCTCCAGTTGTTTTAATGATTAAACATTAATGTGACTAACAGATTAAAAACCTATGTTTTTTAATATACATTTTTTAACGGGATCCGGTTAGATTTAGAGCAATGAATATATATCCTTTCTCAAGATGACGAATTGCAATAATGTTATCGTATTCTTGTAAGTTTGGGTGTTATGGTGCGTCACATGGGTGTGACTGCTAACGTATCACTCCTATCACGCCCGAAACACTGTGCTGATGTGGGGTGATGGGAGTGTAAGAAGGCTTCCCATTCCGGCAAGAGGCATGGCTGGGCTTGGGGCGGGTTCCCTGAAACTTTTGGTTAGGGGTGATGTGGAAGATGGTTGGGGCGTGGGTCATGAAACATAACTCCCAGTGTAAGGTGTAGATCTTAGGAGCCAATGACAAATGGATTCGGCTAGGTGACAGATCACGCTATTTCTCAGGGAGTTTCATCATAACTATTCACCTCATTGAGTTCCATCATACGATTAACTTTTTCAATTAAATAATATTTTTTATATCTTTATTATGATTTTATCTCTTTCCTCCAATCACAACATAAAAAAACCATTAAACGAATGTGCAAAATCTCTTAATCACTCCACACACAACGACTCACAACCAACATCAATTTTTTTGAAAACTCCTAACATAACAATAGAGAAGCTACATGCTCTAAATTATATATGTATTAATTAATAGTCTTAATTTCTAAATCTTATTTTATTGTTTTATAACACGTTAAAAAGTTCATAATTATTGTACATCTAATACTTACGCACAAATGTTGCATTTTGAATATCATGCATATAGTTTATGCAACATGACACATGAATGACATAAATAATCTAATAAATATAATAAATAATTATAGTTGGGTACTTGGGTCATGTATATTTAATTTCTTGTAAAAAACATGTTCTGACATTTTACTACCCTACTTGTTCGATCCGATTCAAATTTTTTTCTCTTTAAGTGGCATGAAAGAAAGGGAAATTAGAATATAACACTTTTTTTTTTTTATCTAATTTGTATAATTATCTAGAGAAAGCAAATTGAAACCATAAAAAGAAGAAAATTGTGAAACATTTGTGCGGGTTGATCTTGTGTATACAATATCAAGTATAAGATAGTTCAGTACAAAACAATTTAGTACAAAAAATCTAGTATAAAAAAATCTAATACAAATACGAAATTTTTTGTATTGAATTTATATTTAACATAATTTTGACCAATAAGTTTCTTTTTTAAATACATTATTTTTATTTAATCTAACAAGATTATTACAGTAATACAATTCATAAGATTTGAAGGTGTTAATTTTTTATTGTTTGGATTCTTATGAATTGTGAATCTATACATGTTTTAATAATATAAAATAGCTCAACACGTCACACACACATATGTTCCAACCCGTGTATTACACAAGTTTAGATAATAAACTTAAAATTTTATTATTGAATCATTGCATATATATATATATATATATATACATATATATAAGAGGTGGATAATATGAAAACCCACTTGAGTTGAGAAACTCTCAAAACCCACTTTTTGGAACATATGTAACAAAGACTTTTTTTGGAATTTTAGTTTTTATAACTTTATATTTTTTATATAAATTCTACATCAAAATCTAAGATTTTTAGTGAAAAAAAATATATAAAAAAGCGCCAAATAATTTTTTATAAAAAACATATTTTTTACAAATTATAGAGAATTGTAACACATGTAAAAGATAATTATCAAAACATTTAAGATACTTATCTATCGTATTTGTTTCATGATTCAACTCATGTAATACATAGAAATCTAACACATTATACATATATGTAGAAAAGGGGTATACAAAAACATATCATAAAATTTGAAGACAAATAAAATAAAATAAAATCTCTTCGGAATTTTGGTTTAGAATTTATGACTTTTTAATAAGAAGGTTATTAGTGTAATTTTAACACTGTATGCTCTTTCTTAATTTCTATATTTACTCCTTAATTAACTGATTCTTTGTCTTTAAAAGCAAACAATAAATTGTATACTACATACATTCTCTTGCTTAATTCAATGATCCATTCTCCTAAGACCCTTTTTATCAGTCTGCATAGACATGACCCACTGATCGTTAAGCCGCTAATTTTACTTTTGTCAAATTACCCTAATAATCTGAATCTGTTTCAATTGAAACACAATCACACCAACTTAATTTATTTTAGAAAAATTTACCTTTGTGATTACTATAACATATATACAATGCACATTTGAATATAAAATTAAATCTTGTGTTTTTGTGAGTACTTTTTTTAGTTTTGTCCTAATCAATACTTTAAAACGAAATAGACAAGGCACTTGATCCCATTTAAAAGCCCCACTGTATCCACTAAACGCTAATAATAAGTTAAATCGTATAACGTTCTTTATCTTCAACATATTAATTATTACTTAATTATGCTCCCCAATCTTAAGCATACCCTTAAAGCCACTGGTCGCTATCAAAATATGCATATGTACACAAGAACGAGCATATTAATTATTAGTTAATAGTTAATTATGCTCCCCATTCTTAAGCATACATTTTAAGCCACTGGTCTCTATCAAAATATGCATATATATATATACACACAAGAACGATCATATATATACACTATACTTAAATTAAACACGGCATTCAAGTTTGTAGAGTTGCGTACTTATGATTTAATTTTTGACTTCCTCCATATAGTGTTATAGGAATCAGTTTAACTAATTAATCAATAAAGGAGTCGATTTAAGTTTTATTCAGTTGATACTAAAAACAAGTATGTATACAATTATATTTTTTTTTAACGACGAACATTAAATGTTTTATGCACCATCAGGTTACATGGGAAGCCCCGTCCAACTCGATCTAGCCAGTATATTATCTTAACCGTGCTCATCTGGTTTTCTTTAATATTATATATTCGGGCTTTAGATAGTAATTTTTGGACCCTTATATTATATACGGAGTACATAAAATTAACTTTAGGTTAACATTATGAAATCACATTCAAGCCAAGCACAAGATACACCTGAAGAGGAGAGGGTGTCATCATAAAATCACCTAACTCTTTCTCATACAAGTAGATGATAGATGACTCACTCTGTCCACTCATTCCAAATTGAACCAAAATTCACGAACCTTAACATAGGATTAACACAAGAAAAGAAGATGAAGATGAAGACGCAGATGGTGTGTTGAATAAATTTAATAGTTTTGGGTTTTTGATTTTATTTAAAAGAGAAAATCAATTAAATTAAAGATGGCAATTAGAGCCCTGGGGTATATCGGTAAAATGCCCCGATTGCAAATGGATCCGTGACGGTGTTTAGCCTCAAGGACTTAATTCACTGAAATCAGAAACCACAACACACAGAGTGCTTATTGGACATGGTGAGGGTCTCAGCATGTCAGCGCCCTCAAACTACATAGACGCAAATTGCAATTAACTCTAAATTTTAAGATTAAACTTAAAACATAATATTCTAGAATACCTTAGTTTAAAGACTAAAAGAATATTAAATGTCACTCTCGTAATTTTCCATTACCTTGGTTAAAAAACTAAGAATATAAATTATCGATCTTATATATATATTTATATATTTTTTACTCAATAAAAAATGATAAAGCAAACTAAGTTTGGAGGGAGTGCTTGCTTTCCAACCAAGGCTTTCCATTTAAGTTCCATCATATTACAGAAATTTTAAGGTTTGCCATATGCCCATATAACTCTATAAGTTAGGTTCTATCATATAACAGTTTGTCACCCACTACTCCTACCTAAAAGAAAAGACTAAACCTTAAAAACTAAACCCTAAAAGCTAACATGAAAGGGTTCGACGAGACGGTTCTAACGCCGCCGAAATGAGCTCAATCGGAGTTCGTTTGAGTCGGTTATAAGAATATTAATATCTTTCCTACCATTCCAACAATAAGAAGCCTTTATATTTGATCCTGACCTATATTATATATTATATGATAGAAAACCTAAAAGACAAATATAATAAAATACTTTTAATATATGGTTTATTGTGAGGTCGGCGTGAACCTTTAACCTCAAGTGGAGTATCAACTCTTTAACTTCGAAGGACTTTGTCATCAAGAAATGTGGTATATGCGTTTGAGCAGAAGAACTGTGAAAATAAAATAACTGTTACGTGACATCCACATCACTCACATGAAAATTCACATGAGAGAGATGTCAATTTGAGTAAAGTGGTATGGGTTTTTAATTTAAAACAATATAACACATTAATAAAAGAATTTATAAACATGTAATTGGGCTAGCTCATATTCAATTCTATGTCACGTTCCTTCTCCCATGTTCTTCACGTTGTGAGAATTTTACGAGAACCAACCCACCTTATATTTCAACCATTCACAATTTCACGACATAAGAATATGAAGTTCCACGACGTAAGTAGTGTGAAAATGAGTCATGACACCCTCTAACGGATGTACGTCACATCCCCTTGAACCCAACTCCCACCGAATAAAAATTTATATGTTCCTAGTAATGATGACATCTATTTGTATATTGTTTATGAAATATGGCGTTGTAAGCCAACTGGTCATGTGATATGATAAAATATAAATTACAAGAATTTTTTAAATCTTGTATCCAAACGTGGCAGCTCATGACTGGTGATTGAGGAATCTTGCGAAGGACAGTGTCCTCTAATCATTTTGTAACCCAAAGTGATAGTCAACTTTAGGATGCTTTATACGCTGAAGGGTTCATCCCAATATAAATAAACTATTTTGTTTTTAATTTGTTTCTCTTCTATTTCTTTTTCATCGTATAATTGTAATCGTTAATGTGTGATCATTAGACATTAAGGTTACTTTGTAGTTTGTACTGTAGAGATTTGTAGTAGTTAGTCGTATACTCTCATTGATTAAGGGTATGTGTTGTAACTTATTTTATTATTTATAGATATCATCTCCACCATAATTGATAAGAAGAATTACATAAATCTTATTTTATTATTTATAGACAACAAAAGACCTGCAACTCAATTATATAGTGATGTCCTTATAAGTTTAAGGGTCTGAGTCATGTAGTAAAATATAGTATAATACCATAAGTAGATTAGATTCCTTCTAAATAAAACATATACATAAAGGGGTAAAATCAAATATAAAGCTTATTTTTATAAAAACTGTTAAACCAAGGTGTTATACTAAATAACAAAGTGTTTATATTAAAAGTTAAATTTTATATTCAAACATATCACTCTGAAATTATTATAATAACACTTCATTATTGATAATATCACTTTGGTATTGTAGTTTTTATTAAAAAAAACATGAGAAATTATTGTAATACCACTTTGTTATTTATAATAGCACTTTGGTTTTACAATCTTTTGTATCAGAACCATCCCTTAAACACGTCTAGAAGACAAATCTAACAAAATTTAACATCATAAAAAAATTAACTAGATAAACAACATGAACGAGAATCATCATAATCTTTGATTTAAAAAAAATGTATACTAGTAATTTTCAGCTTATTTATGATTTATCGTAAGTTGTAAAGGTGGAGGGGGTCGTTTAGTGTTTACTCACTACCTCAAGTACTCACTTAAGTGTCTAATACAATTCTCACACATCAAAAGTACTTAAACTACTTATCATTTGATGGATATGGTTTACTCAAGATACTCACTACCATTTAAAAAAAAAAAAACAAACGAAAACTCATTACATCATATTGAACCTTCGGCCTAATTTTTTTGGCTTAGATGGTTTCTTTTGAATTTTCCTTTCATTTCTTTTTTTTCCTTGAATAATTTGTTTTGAATGTGAGAGTGAAGAAGGGGAGTACAAAAATTTGTTGAGATAGTTGTAATTATAGGTAATAGTTTTTTTTTTTTAATCCAACGGCATTATAGTCGTCACAACTGCCGATCTAATTTCCCATGATGGTTGCTCTCGTGTTGCCTGTGATTAATCAATATTACGGTCCAAAGTTATTAAAATGGTTGCTTATTTGATAAAGGAAGAAATATTTAAAACATAAGCATCTAGCAATCCTTATTTCCTTCGTTTTATAATCGTTTGACTTGTTTGTGGGTCGACTAGTAGTAGTTAGTAGTCGGTTATTTCCATTTTAAATCTATAAATTGGACAAAATATGTTATGTTTTACGCATGAATGAAATCTAAGAAAATTCTCCAAATCTCTCCATTGTTCTTGTGTTCTTCTAAAACCGAATTGCCCCACATCAGAATCATTTCAACAAAGATATGCTTATGAATTCATTAGCTTATATGACCTTATAATAATATTTCAATAAGTCAAAAAAATATATATCTAATTCAAATTTCTATTATATCAAATGGATAAATGTTGAAACTACTTGTGAACTTGATTAGAGAGATCTTGATACGAGTGTTGATGGTCCGAAAATTGGAAACCAAAAAAAAAAAAAAAAAAAAAAAAAACCGAGTAGCGTGCGAGTTCAAACATTTTGCAAGAACATATTTATCATTTTGGGCCAGGATATTTAATATGAAACAAGTGATATTAAAAACAAACAATTAACCACTAACCCACCAATGAAATGCTAATCACTTCAATGCTTAAAGATTCGACAGATGAAAAGAGTGATACGGGATTTAGTGGCCCTTTCTCCTTTTTGCAGTTGATAATAATACTTTTTTAAAAAATTAGTATGAACCATAAATTTTAAAACATCAAAACAGCAAATTAACTGTAAAACCTACCGGCTAACTACCCTGCACAGATTCAGTTCTCTTGGTCATCATCTTCATCATCATCTTCACCTTCATCTTCTTCAGAGTCATCTGTGCCAATGTCCTGCAAAAATTATTTAAATTAAATTAATTTGGAGATTTGGACCCATATGTTTATGTTTTATCTTCAACGGTTTAAATGGGTAGAATAATATATAATTAATCTCTTTGCAAAACATTTTTGGATGAATTGTTTACCTCTTCATCATCCTCATCACCAAACTCTTCATCAGCATCCTTATAATTTTAAAATTTGGAAGAAAAAAAATCAGTAGGAATAAAACTTGATTAATCATGGATGAAGTTATATAAAAGAAGAAAAAGTTAAAAAGAAGAAAATAAAAGATGATTACATTGCTGAAATATGAAAGTGGATTAACCCATAAATCTTCTTTAATCACTTCAGCAACCTGCAATTGATAATTGAAATAATTTAAAGTCAAAAAAGGTTCAATGCAAGCCGTTTAGCGATTACATGCAACTAAAAGATAACATGAACATACTCCATCATGAATTTCATCCATAATTGTATCATCTTTCTGTTGAGTCCCACTGAACCAGCTAAAGAAGCTGCTGCATCAAAAGTCCACCAAAAGATAAATAATTTACATGAAAAAAATAAAAAGAAAATCAGGTTGTAACATGTTGACAATGAGACACAAACTGAAAAAAATAAGAAATTAGTTCAGATGGGTCAAAACATCTTTTACAAAGGTAATCAGATGTACTTATTATGCTGACAACATTCATAAAAAAAATATAAAATTTAATAATAATAATAATTAATAACCTGTCATCCTCATGTGGCCTTTTCTTTCCATTCTTTTCATGAGAAACTCCATTCGGGAGTCCCTTTTAGAAAAATAAAAAATTAATACAAGCCCAATATCAGATGACTATAAAAAAAAGCGTATCAATAATTCAATAAATATAAAAAATGACAATAAACAAATGTTACCATGCCCTCTTTCCACTTAATTGATGTAGCAGTAAATTTTGTAGATCCCTCATCAAGAAATGTGAAAGTTTTTGTGAGTTTTGTGTTCTCAAAGTAAGGGTTGGAGCTAAAGTTCTGAAATAAATATGAAATATTATAATTTTTTTGTCATGTAATTAAATCAATAAAAAAAATACCCTGATAGCTTCAACTAAACAGTTTTACTCAAAGGTAAAAAAGTAAATGAGAATAAAAAATTACACAGATTTAATATTCTCCCTAATTATCATTATAATAGAAGAAATTCTTACAAATGTAATTGAGTAACCCGACTTCACATCTTTCATGTCTTCAACTTCAAGAGAAGTCAGATGCTTGAATATCTATGATTAAAAAGATATGTCATGAAACAGAACTTAACATAAAAAAATTTCATAATTAAAAAAAAAACCTTTTGGTCTTCTTCATTCAGAAGATCAGCGAGAGCAGGGTGACTTAAGAACTGCAAGATAAAGTCCAAATTAGATTTAAAAGTGATTATGTCATATTGAGTAATTGAAGTCATACAATTTGTTGTGATAATAATTAAAAAAAAAAAAGTGTTAAAATAAAGTAAAGCGTAATGTGTAAGAATTGACCACGTACAGCGGTTAACCAAAAGTCAGGAATTGATTTAATGATTTCACTCCGCTTATCGTACACAGGTTTTCGAACCTCATTATATTTCTGCTCAATTTCCAATACTTTATCACTTGCCTCCTCATTGATCTGTAGCAAATTAATATAAAAGAATTACCAGGTTATTGGATGTGATATTGAATAATCGTTACAATACTGATTATGTGAAAACAAATTACTGTTAATCACTATTAATAGAATGAGTTCCAATAGATAATTTTCAATTATACTTTGGCTGCATGAAGTTATTTTAATAAGATAATCGAAGGTTTATCAAGTAAAGCATAAAAATCTCTCCACTCCTTTGGTTGTTTTTTTTACAAATCTGCCCCTACAGACCCCAATTTTGCCAAACAATCTTTATTGCAAGAAATTAACACTGAATTCCCTCTTCTGACAACCAAATCGATGATTATGACAAAAAAGGTTTCAAGAAATACCAAACCCCAAAGAGGGATATCTGCAACACATATCAGGTCTACTGCAAGTAAATTCTCTCGATAATGTCACGTTGCCGAAAAAAATCGCAAATCAAAACATGAAATAAACACCAATCGAAGTTCGGTGATAATTCATTAGTTATTACAGTATAGACTAACAAGAACTCAGAAAGTGCAACAAAGAACACCGATTATTAGGTTTAGACAAGTAATCGCATCAATTTCACGTAGACGTGCAAGCTTTTGAATATTGACAGAATTAAGCAAACCAAATCGATGATTATGATAAAACAAATTACCTTTTCGAGTTCATCTTGTACCTCCTGCAACTTTTCAACGGATTGAACAAGCTCAGGGTCAACTTGCTCCTCGATTTTTTCTCCGACCTTCGGCTTCTTACCCTTGTCAACCACCATTTTAGAAACCCTAATTTGGCTTGATCGCACACTCTATTCTTGCTCTTATCACAAGAGAGATCGAGGTTCGGGGTTGTTTAGGGTTTTAAGGCGTTCAAACAAAAGAATTAGGGTTTTGACTTTTTGAGCTTGGAGCATAACATAACACATCATCTTGACCGTTACTTTTGTTTAATATATTATTTTAAAGAATCTATAAAAAAGTAAAGTTAAGAGTAAAAAAAGATTTACATCCTTTTGAATCACCGGTTCCAACCCGAGGGGACTGATTTAAACACGGATTCAACATTTCAACCAGATCTTCAAACCCTCTTAAACCGGTTTCAATCCGATTTGACTTCAAAAAATAGAAAAAACCACTATACCTTGAATTTGGGTTTGGGCATTTGGGCCTCACCTAAATGTTATTGTATGTATGACAGTTTCAAGCCCAATATTATCATCTTCATAATAGGATCTGATTCGTTAGATAGCTATTTATTTACTATTTAATTAAAGGGTCAAGACCATATATAATTTTCTTGCCAATTTTAGGATATTAAACTCTTTATACATATGCTCGTAACTCTTTTATATTGTTGATTAGTAACACAATTATGTAGCTTGAGGTTCTGTTAACACTGTAGCCTATGATTAACACGATTCAGTTGGACCGGTGGTTAATGGTTTTATAAACCCAATTTGATGGTAATTGGATGTCATTTGTTCACAATCACCATACATACTAGTTTGGTGGTTAATGGTTTTATAACCCCAATTTTATGGTAATTAGATGTCATTTGTTCACAATCCAGTGGCGAAGCTTGCCCGGGATTTCATGGGTTGCCAAGATCATATATGTAAAATTTTAAGGGGTTTCATGGGTTGCCGGCCTATATATATATATAAAATATTCGGTCGAAATCGCGAAATTTACACTACGGGCGCAAAAATCAGCAGTCGTCTGGGCAACCCCAGGCCCGAGCTATGATGCGCCCCTGTCACAATCACCATACATACTAGTTTTATGTTTATCCATTGAACGGGTAATTTTAATGTTAATGACCATATTTTTATTTATTGAGTAAGTTCATGTTATGTTTGTTGGGTATTTCAATATATAGAATTGAATATTAAATAAACCATTTGAACAACTTAACAATATTAGCGCACAAATAATTCAATAGGTTGAGAAAGTGATATTTCATTAGCAACTTCCAATTTGATGGTAATTAGATGTCATTTATTCATAATCACCATAGATATATAATTATAAAGGTCTAGATCGATAGATTATAAATGGTGTGTTATTTTATTTAGTAATTAAAATACAGATAATAAACATATACTTATCTATTTTTTTGAGTTCTGACCATGTTATGGTTTTCTTGTTTATGTCAACGTCGAATAAAATGAAAATTAGAACATGACATGCATGGTCTCCCGAAGACATTCTGTTTTTTTTGTTAGTCTTTTGTTTTTCACTTTACATACTGCCCAAATAATGCTAAATGTGTAAAAGATCTCTTGTTACAATGAATGTCCACATATGTAATTTGGTTGTTTCTAGAGACAAAACGATTTGAAAATTAGCACGTGTTCAACCGCCACCACACTCAAGGGGTGATCATATAAAATTCCTAATTTTATTTAGCACAATCATTTTAGACGTCACTACATGAGTTTGATTTACTTCTCATATAATGAGTCTGAGTTGGTCTAGCGTTGGTCAGTTGGTGATGTCGGGATTCAACCTTTTAACAACACTAATTTATTGTTTGGTAGCCTCTTAATGAGTTAATATCAGAAACATGCTGAATGATTTATCTTAATCAGTCTGACCTTGTAACACCCCGCTCCCCGGCCCCCGGCCTCCGGCCGGTCCAGGCAGCGGTCGGTGTTAACCAACCGGGTCAGCACAACAACAGCAGGATCGAGTCAACCGGTTTATAAT
>WOUH02000014.1:8941900-8951734 GCA_009936405.2 Stevia rebaudiana
ATAAAAATAAAGTTGGTAGATTTTAATAAAAGAGTAAAAGTCTAAAAAGGCTCATTTCACCAAAAATCTTAAAAGGATTTTAAGCAAACTTATAAAAGCACATGATTTCTATTAATGTTTTATATTATTAAAATACCAAATTCCAATGTCATACACGATAAAAAAGTAAACATGTCTAAAACATCATTACATAAATTCAAAATAAGCAAAACAAGTCTCCAAAATTCAAACAGATTATCCGGAATGCTCAAAACCCAGGTAGCACCCGAAACATGAAAGAAAAGTGTCAACTACATGAGGTAGTTGGTGGGTTATATAGGTGTTATGTTCATATATGAAAAAAATACATACATATAAGCATCAAGAACAAAAGGTTCAAAGTTTATACTTTCACATGCAGTACTAATGCATATATGCAAAAACATACATAACAGACAATCGTGCATTCAACCCTTAAGTATACCAAAACAACATCCCAAGTATAAGTAACATTTTTTCATTCTGCACGGTCACTGGCAGGGCGGGGGTGGCTAGTCCCCATAGTTCAACGAACGTTACAGGGCGGGTTTTTACAACTAATGAATACACATGACGTGTAGGACTCATGTGTGAATTGTGTTTAAGTAATAATATTTATAAAACAATCTAACTATTACTACACATAACGACAAGTGTACTGATCAGATATAGCAAGCAAGTAAGACCGAGAATCGTCCAAAGACTTTAGGACATAACCAATGGCATACTAAAGTGAACTATTTCTTCTGTGGGCTCCGTGGCCTCAGACTGTAATTGCACATCAAGTGACAAATCATCTATGGGGTAGCAATTTGCGTCGTTTCAACTTCTTCCTCCGCATTTGACTCTTCATTAACGAACTCCTTCTTTGTTTCAGATGGTTGCTCTTCATCTCTTCCTTGGACTCCTTGTGTGGCGTATGAACAACTGGTGACTGATTGTTAAATGAGAAATCATCATCATCGATAGCAGAAATTTGGGTTACGGGAGTTTCTTGTTGAACAGAGGAACATGAGAAGTTTTGAGGAGAAGGATGTGTGGAATGATCGTGTAAGGATTTCTCTCCTCTAGCTACCCTCTTGAATAATAACGCACATTCACTCGGAGTGGTTAACTCAATCAAGTAACCTCCTACGGCGGTGTTAAACATGTCTTGCATTTTGTAGGTAAGGCTGTAGTAGAATTTCTCCATGAGTGCCCAATCTTGCAGGCCATGCATCGGGCATAATTTGAGTAGGTTTTGAAAGCGATCCCAACACTTAAAATAAGGCTCGCTAGAATCCGTTTACTTTTATGAGATATGTAGTGCGAGACAGGGGAGAGAATTTGGTCAAGAATTTGATCTTTGGTTCATCCCAGCTGGTGTTTGAATTGGGTGGGAGACGTTCAAACCAAGAGAGTGGGCTACCAGATAGGGAAAGTGGAAGCAGATGCAGATAGATAGATTCTTGGCTTAAACCTTGAATCTTGACTGTGATGCATAAGCGAATGAAACGCGAAATGCGGCCCGGGGCATCTTCATTGTCGTGATTATGGAATGGGGAGTGAGTGATGTCCATCACAACATACGAGGGGATTGCCTATGTATTCTTGGGTGAGGGTTGTGCGACAATTGGTGAGCGTTCTCTAGTGAAGCCTGCGTTGGCTAGCTGATAAATGGTGACTGGTGGTGTGGCGTTACGACTGGCATTGGCTAACTGACGGATGGTGGGCGGTGGTGTGGTGTCGCCAGCCATGATGATGAAATAGAATGAAAAGTGGACGAGTTCAATTAACCAATTACACTTTCATTGCTAAAGACAAGTTCAATTAACATAAGTCTTCCTTTCGGTCCACTCAAATTTACCAATCCCGCAATAGACAACTAATTCTATACCATCTCGGTCTCAAGAACACAAAACGCAACTTAAACTAGCAAATCTAACAAAACATCAATGCAATTCATAGACAAACTTCACCTAAACTCGAATTCATTACATATTACCATTACCTAACTGCTATGTAGTTGATTAAGATCTGTATTTTAACTGATTACATCCAATTATTACGTATCATTGTCCAAAACACCATTGATAACAAGCAATCATGCAATCAAACTTACCTAGGCAACTATATATGAAATTAGCTAATCATTATAATTGAAATCATCAAAATATCATTCAAACAAAATGTCATACTCGTTCAAACACAGAACAAGATGAATTAAACAAGATTTAGACAAAACAATGTTTAATTATAAACTAAACAAACCGAATTAAGCCTCCAAACGATCCCAAGCTTCAAACTTGATGATCTCTGCTGCTTCCCCTCTTGAAATCGTCCAACTTTGCTCCAGGGACCGACTCTAAAACCCTCTAGATCGTATTGTATTTATAACATGAAATTAGGGGTTTTTTTTTTCTCGGTTTTAGGTGTTCCCGCGTACCGGGCAGGCTCTATGGGCTTTCCCGCGCATACCACCCCGGACAAATTAGTCGGGGAAGTCGAAACCACTTCCCGGGAATGGTGCGTATCGCGCAAGGCATCCCCTTGGGATTGCGCGTATAACAACGGGCCATTGTCCGGCAGTTGACCGATCAAAATCCAGCCTTTGACTTTTTGTAAACCGGACGGTACCCATATGTAATTCGATATTTATACGAAATAAATAGTCTTATTATATTCTAAAACGTATTACGATTCATTTGAGTGTATGCGAAATTTCAATTCGAGCGACAGTTTGAAAGTTACGCGCAAAACGGTGCAACGTTCCATAGGCCCAAAATCCCGACACCTCAGATTGAGATGAAACCAATGGGGTTAGATCCGGAACGGAAAATCGTGAACGTAGGCAAAAACCGCGCGCAAAACGGAGTCCGAACGAAGCTGGAAATCGCGTTTGAAGTTAACCCGACTGACAATCGAGGCTCGGGATGACGTGGCACCACGTGAGTGGTTCAGAACCCACGTGGCACCACCTGGATTCGTGGTGGCAACGAGAGGGCCACGTGGCAGTGCCACGCTGGCTCGGGCGAGTGACGGGACGACACGTGGGAGGCTCGGGATGGTCCGTGAATTGCGGCTGGCCACGCGTGTCGCGTAGCTGAGCACCACAACCCGCGCGTGCCGCGTGGGCCTACGCGTGGGGCGCGGACACCTCCCCTCCATCGGCGCGTGGGACCCAAATTGCGGCGGCTTCGTCGTTAAATATCATGATGTGACATTATGAGTGACGTTAAACTTCTTACAAATAGGAGTTACATGTTATTGTGTAACTACTGATGTTATTTTGATAAATTATGTTTAAGTATTCATCAATTGAGAGGGAGAGTTGTAATCATTGAGATCATTCAGTATATGAAATATCTTGATAAATTGCTTATGTTTTGAATTAGTTAAACATGAATTAGTTTAAAACTTTGCAACCATGATAATCTGATCCTAACACTTATTTTTTTGGCTTAGGTAATAGGGTGTTTGAAAGAAGTGGCATCACCGATTAGGTTATTAAATGGTACTTGTGAGGTGACAATTTTTATTGGTTAGAGTGAGGATAATTGAGGGTATTTGAGAGAAGGTCACCTTCCCCCTAATATCAAATTTTTATTTATTTATTTATTTATTTATTTATATATTTTTTTGTTACATATTTGTTTACGTCGTTTAGTTTTGTTTTTTATTTTAGTTTAGGTTTATCATGTCTATGTTAATGTTCTTGTTTCTTGACGTTCGCTTTTACAATAGAATATTGTTTTAAATGTATCGTTGCGCCTACTTTTACATGTGGGTTTGTTGGCGCTCACTTATACAGATGGGTACGTTTCAGTGCTTTATGAGTATAATACACGATAAGAATTTTAATATGACTACTAACTAAAGGACAATGATAATTATCTAAGTGTATATATGAACAAAAGTACACGAGTGTCAAAAAGGTCTAGCCTCATATGTATAGACCCGTTAAAGGAAACATAGAATAAAGTAAATTGTGGTTTTGTTTATGAGGTTTGTAACTTTGTATAGACATGTAGTTTTATTTCATCCTAAACAGTTTTCATTTCAAGGTTTCATTTCTTAGCAGTTTTGTCTCACAATCTATTTTTTGTCTACACTTTTGTTAAAATCCCTCACGCACTCCTCACATGAGGGGCATTTTGGTCAATGTTGCTTGTTTTTACTCACCAGACACATCTCAGGGATGTAAACTATTAAGAGTGGACTGAAACTACATGTTTATAAAACACATGGACGAAAAGTGCAATTTACTCCATAAATATGCTAATTCTTTGTTAATGACCAAATAGTTCCAATCCATAGCATTCTATGGCTTTAGATGCTCTTAACAATAAGCATAAACATTTTTTGGCTATAAGATCAACTTAGCCATAACCAATCAAATTGGTCGGCTTCTAGTAATTTTGTTGTTGTTTGGTTTTTGGCCATGGTTTGGTTCATGTTCACCCCTTGAATAACCACACAAAATAATACTTGAAGTCAAAGACTTTGTGTGTGATAACTTGTACACTTTGCACCCAAAACACACTTTGTACAATAACCTTCCCTTATGACTTAGGGATCATTAACTTTTCCATAGATGTCATCGTCATCGTCATCGTTATCGTTTTATTCCAATATCCTGATTTGTCCCCCAAGGGGAAAGGGGTGATAAATGGAGTTATAGAAATTATAGTTTTTGGATTTCAAGTATAAAGATGTGGTGATATAATTTTATTAAACTAAATAGATTTTTTAGATTCTTAAATACAATCTAAACAACTTTAGAAGTTGTGATATGCCAATTGCCACATGAACGTGTTTATATGTGTGTTCTTTAAGCCAAATTTGTTATTTTGTGTGCGTCATTAACTCCAATTAAAGGAGTGTCAAGTATAAAATGTCTCACTCGATAACTTTTCCTCAAATCCAGTACGTATTTCGACTAACGGGACGTCTGCTCATAAAACTCTCAGCAATTGATTTAAAATCAAGAAGATGAAGATCAACAAGGCCTGTGATCTCAGCTCGATATCTGTTCTTCCTCCTCAATCAAGGTTCAGTTTAATTTTTATAGCTCAAAATTTCCGTTGTTTTGCATGCATTTTCTCAATTTCTCCATTCGTGAGTACATGTGTGTTCTTCGAGCTAAATCTGTGCGCATAACAGTGACGATCTGGTAATGAGATGAATATAATCTGTTTACGGATCTGTGGCAAAATTGTGTGTTTTTTCTGCTGAACTTCATTGTAACTGCGTTTGAGTCGAATCGATTGATTTATTTTATTAGACTGTGTGTTATGTGACGTCGATGAATTTGACAAGTTAATCATCGTCTTCCGTCAGCCGATTTGTATACCTATGTTGAAATGTTGAATGTAAATAATATATAACAGTTAGTAGCTGAATCTATGTTTGAAATCCAGACGGTTCTGTGCTGAAAATTGCACATGTTTAGATAATAAACTGATTATGATTCCGTGTGTGCCTGACACGGATAAAATTCCTGTGCATAACTTTGATTTCAATTTGTGAGAAGATTCATGTGCAAAACTTCAATGTTCATTTGTAATAAACCGCCATGGATCTTTAAACAGCTTAATACTTGTGTTTTAGTGAAGAAGAACTGAACACATTATGGTTTTACTTGTATATGATATTATGATTGTTTCTGTATTTAAATGCAGTCAACTTTCTGTGCGTCTTTTTAGCTACGCACGTGTGTATTTAAGTGAATAACTGATAGTGTTATGTATGTCCAATTGAGTCTCAGTTTGTATGTGTGTGATATTCAGAGTAAACCTATTTATTTAATCCTTATGTTATGTGAAGGATTAAGACTTGGTTTGCAGATAATTGTTTCTTACATGTGCGCGTGCTTAAGTTTTGTGTTTAATTTGATAATTTTATGAAATTTAGAAGGAGATCAGGTGTATCTTGTAGCCTGCCTGAGATGTCTTCAACTATGAAGTTCAGTCATGCACCATCACAGCAGCAGCAGCAGCGGTCACAACAATCTTTTTCTCAGGGGATTTCATCTCAGCAAAACAACATTTTCTCTCAGTTCTCACAGAATTCTCAAGATGACACGGTGACAAATGACCAGGTTTATCTGAATTTAGATTAAATTTCTATTGTTAAATTATGTGGCCTAATCTACTTTTACTTGTTTTATTGTATGAGATGTTTCCACTTAATGCTCATTTGAATCTCTATGTTTTCTTATGCTTATTCTGTCAGAAATGCATCTAAGTGAGCTTTAGATTAATGAACATGTACTTTAACAGATATTAAAAGGAATAGAACTGATTCATATAATATAAACTTATGCATGCCTCATTCTGCTTTTGTAGTTAACTTTTATAAGTAAAATAGCAGATGAAGCACTTGTTTTAATATTATGTAACACATAAGTGGCTAAGAGCTTGATTTGAATTGTTGAATTATTTCTTCAAATGACACAAGAGTTAAAAATAATGTATATGGTTGATAGAAGCATCATATTAATATTTTGTACTTTCTTCACTGAAAGTCTTTGCAGTTAGTTGTTTCACAAGAAAGAGAAAATTCTGTGAGACGGTTTTCATGCTTACCACCAGTCAACCACACACGGGAAGAAAGTCAAATGCCATTATCAAGATCTTCCACTGCTCTAATGCGTAAATGGGGTTCTGGTGTTTCTGATCAGAGAAGTAAGTTTTTAATGCAGTTTACAATTTCACTTGTACAACACAATTATGCAGGGTTTTGATGATAATATGAAATTCACTTTGCAGGTCAAATGAGTGAAGAATTTGAGCACAGGATTGGAACGATAGAAAGTTCACTAAGCAGGTTTGGGTTGATGATGGAATCTCTTCAGACAGATATAATGCAAGTTAATAAAGGAACAAAAGAATTAACTATGGACAGTAAGTGCATCAATCTCATAGTTTATTACTAGATAGCAAGATTTAATTATAAAATACTACTTAATATTAATTAAACGTTGTTTAATGACATCTCTCTCCCTATTATTGTTGACATCCAGTGGAAAGCATACGCCAGAAGTTGAATGCACAAGACAACTCCCTGCAGATAATTGTTAGAATACCTTATATTATTATTATCAATATTATTTTCTTAAATGTGATTTATAATGATTCAAGTTAATGTTTAACATAACCAGAACAAAGGGCAAGAAGATGTTAAATCTAGCCTACAAGGAGAACTGAAGTTGATTTCTGATCAACTTAATCAAAACACATGTAAACAGAATTCACAAGACATTTCAATCTTACTGTCCAATCTACAAGAAAAAATCAGAGTTTTCATTTTAAACATGCGTAACGATCTCTCCACATCCTTCACTAACGAAATGCAGGTATGCATATGTGTTATATACAAACCAACTGTAATTTCTGATGGAAATGAAATAAATAAATTACAATAATATATATATATATTTAGTCTCCAATAATCATCTGATTATCTGCAGGCATTAGGATCTAAGCTTAAAGCATTGGACCAAAAGAATGGTCCAAAGAACGCAACACCAATTATTCTCCAACCAAAAGTAAATAAGTTTTGATAATTAGCTTTTGGTTTTATAGTTGACAATATATTTTTTTATAACATATGCTTTGTTAATTGCAGGCTGTTAGCTATTGCGCCAATCCACAGGGAATAGCTGCACCAAAGATGTATGATCTTGTTTTCTATTTCTTAGGCTCTTTAAATGATTAAACTCAATTATATATATGGAATATAATAGAAGATGAAATTTACAAAATAATAACTACTGTTCCTAAAATCAGTATTATCAAAGAACTAACATGTTATTACTAATTACAGTCCACAAGTGCCTCCCAAGATCCAAACGGGAACTCAGATTCCAAAGGTGGAAATGGGAATCTGGAACTCAGTAAAACGTGAAAAGGTTACTATTGAAAATAAAGATTACAGCAAGGGGTATAAATACAACAATGTATCACATACTGAACCGGTATTTACTAATTACTATTTACTGTTTCTTTCTGCATTTAATTCGGATAAATTATGCTAAAATATTAAATTTTCGTTCCTAGAAACAGAGTTTTTAATCCATTTTATTTCCTTCCAGTTCCATTGTTGCGTTCTTGAACTTCGACCTCCATGATTCAGTAACAATGTCACCCCAATTACCAATTATGCTCATTTAATTTAATTTTAATGTAAACATTGTCATCATGATAAGAGCTTTCACATCCTGATCTCTATCTCTATCTTCATCTCTAAAATTTAGAGACTTATTCTACATTCCGTCTCCATCCGAATCTCCATCTCCAAAAATTTTGAGTTTTATGAATAGCAATTCTCTAATATAGAGATCTACTATTCATCATCTCTATAACATTTTTGTGATATTTAGTTAAATTATAGAGAATTATTCTTTCAGCACAATTATTCTTGATGTTGTATACATGCAAGCTCTCTCACACACAAGTATACATTTTACACATGGATGATGGATGTATCTGTATCACTGTATATGTAGACATGAATGCTTATACATGCGCGTGCGCACACGCACGCGCCATTATACATTTTGCACATGGATGTATCCGTATATGTACATATGGATGCTTATACATACATGTGTGTACGCGCAACACGTATACGCACTACATATGGCACACACGATTAATCAAGAATCATGGTATATGTGATGTAGGAAAGAGAATTGGGGGTTGTCGTTGAATCTGATGAAGATATTGATGGAGGTTTTGCTTTCTTTATTGGGGAAAAAGAAACAGGTAACTAAATAATGGAGTTTGTTAACTAGATCATGTGGTTTTTGATATCGCGTTCTCATGACATGATTTTTCTGGTAAAGATGCAGGAAGGTATTCGATTGAGAAAGCAAACGAAGAAACTGAACGTATATTAAGGAAAGCAAGGAGAAGAAAGAGAAAACACTGCAATACTATAATTATAAACTGAAGATGGTAAGTCCGTGCTTTGTTTACTATTCTTAACTACCATGGAATAACTGCTTATTAATGAAATTGAAATTACCAATTTGCCCCTTGGCATCACTCTAATTTTCTCAATATTGTAGGAAGTTGACCAACAGTTGAAACACTTAACTAATAGAAAACAGTTTTACATAACTACATAATTATTACAGATTATAAGAATAATTATTCAATATTCCTAAACCGGAGTCCTTCTTTTGGAAGCATTAATATGGTTTTTTTTTTTTTTATATGTAAAAGAATCCTCAGAGAGCATCGAATGTTGTTTGGCTTCTGTTTGTTAGGGGTAACAGAACCCTTAAACTTAATATGAATTATATTCTGTTCAAAATTAGTTTTTTCAAGTGCAATTCAAATGTTGAACACCTATTGCTTTTTGGGTTTTAATCAGGTAGAACTCGGATGCTGCAGGTGTGCCAATTTCAATAAGTATGTAAGGGATATAACTCAACTGTGAATACCTACATATACATAGGATATGGTAGTTTAAAGATTACACAAAGGTTTCATTTAAAGGTGTTGATGTACGATAGTACGCTCACATTCTTTCATGATTTTTAAAGTTTTATAATGTAATGAAATACTTGCTAATAAGAGAAGAGGATATTTCTGTAAATTGCACATTTGGACATGTTATACCAAGCTTCACTCTTAAAAGATTTGGGTAAATTCATCAACTGACCCGGAATGATTATTATAGGACATAGTTCTAGGGTAAGGTTATTCTAAATCAGGGGCTTATTCTAAGAAACATAATAGGGATTTTAAAAACATCATAACCGCCTCAAACGAATTCCGATTGAACTCATTTTAGCGGCGTTGGAACCGTCTCGTCTAACTCTTTCCC
>WOUH02000014.1:8951834-8972407 GCA_009936405.2 Stevia rebaudiana
CACCACCACTCGTCACGACCGTTAAGTTACAATTCACCAATAAATTGATCACTTTCCAATTCCATAACAAACCCAACTAAACACATTTTGTATTTTGAAATGAATGCTATAAATTTCAATTCAAATTCAATATCCAATTACAATTACAATTCCAATTCCATTTCCAATAAATTCCACGAACCAAACGGACCCTTAGAGAAAACAAATTACGGGTTCTAGGGAATAAGAGAAGTTGAATCGTCGATGGAAAAGAAGAAAAAAGAGATTCTGACTCAAAGCAACCGTAAAGAAAATGCATAAAATGGGGGCCCTTCGGGAGGCCCAAAGCTAGGGCTTATTTCTCAACATACTCGGCCCGACCCTGATAAAAGTATTTTTTAGTTGCAAAGAAGACATAAAAGTAGTGATGTTTAGTTAAGTATGTGGATGAAGATGAGAAAGCTACTTTGAATACTCTAAAGTTCAAACATCTAACTTAGGATAGTAAGTTTTGACACAAATGCTTCATTGAAGATGTTGAAGAGGTTAAGAACACCATGGCTAGAGATCAATGAGATTTTAATGGGATAAGACTGATGATGTCATTGGCGACGATCTTTAACATGACAAGGTTGCATAGGTTTGTGATGTCGAAACAAAGAGTTATAGTGAGATTAAATCCATGAATGTTTAAGACAAACAAGTGACGTTTAAAACGCTAGTGACATTGGACCAAGTACAATGACTAGTAGAGATTTTACCTTAATTTTCCCCTGATTTGTTCGCTTCTCTTGTTGACATAGAATGCTTCACACGCCCATTGGGACGTTTTTGGCTCAATTAAATGTTGACTAATTACATCTAAGCATTCTTGTATGGCTAGTTGAGTGTGTTCAAGTTCATTCCTAGATGACTGGCTCTTAGGAGGTTGATGTCTTCATTTTGCTTGAACGACAGTGTGACGAAAAATTCTGAATTTAACCATAACAAAGACTTTTTCTTCAAGAGGAATTTTGTATGACTGGATGCACATTAAGTTTAAGGTTTGGATGATTTGAGTTTTGATTTGAATAAAAATAAGAGGTGTCTTACCTTTGTCTTTTGTTTCTTTATAAAACATGTCAATTGATAATTAGTTTAGCCGTTTAGGGGCCTTCAATATCAATCCACTCAATTTATTTCTAGCTAGTTAACCTTCTCAGTTCTCATCATCGTTCTTGCGGTTGCACAAAGCTTGCAGATGAACTTAATCAAATGACTCTAAACTTCATCGCAATCTCTCATGATATCCGGCTTCTCAGGCTCATGTCGTCTTTTCTCGATCTTCGTCACCCGTCGGCTATTGTCGACCCAACAACAAAATCTCTCAAGAAACATACCACCACAAAAAAACCCAGATCAATCTTACATGGAATTATCCCAGAAGTTCTACGAATCGATGAAAACATGCACAAAGATTCAATCAAAACCCTTGGCTCGAGGACTTCATTGTCAGCTGATCACAACAGGGTTAGACGTTTCGACTTTTGTCAAAAACAATTTGGTCACCATGTATTCCGGTTGTGGGTTGATCGAGGATGCGTCATTGGTGTTTAATGAGATTGAGTTGAAAAATGTGTTTAGTTGGAACACGATAATTGAAGGGTTTATGAGTTCGGGGCGAGTTGTGGATGCAGAAAAGGTGTTTGATGAAATGCCTCAAAGAGATGTTGTGTCATGGAACTCTATGATGTCTGGTTATTTTCGTAACGGGTTGATAGAGAAGACCATCAAAGTTTTTCTTTCGATGGTTAGATGTTTCGAATGTGTTCCAGACGCGTATACTTTCGCATGTGTGATGAAGGCGTGTGTGAGTCTTAAAGATCTCAACTTTGCTATGCAAGTCCATGGTTTAGCTCAAAAGTTTGAGTTTTTATGTGATGATTCCGTTGAATCATCAATGGTTGATATGTATATAAAGTGCGACAAACCAGATATTGCTGAATCGATTTTCTTGAAGATTCGAAACCCGAATATGTTTTCTTGGAATTCTATGATCTACGGTTACTCAAAATTATACGGTGCTCAAAGCGCGTTGAAACTGTTTGATCAAATGCCTAAACGAGACGTTGTTTCTTGGAACATGATCATTTCAATACTCTCCAAACACGGAAATGTTACGAAAACACTTGATATGTTCATTGAAATGTGTTCTCAAGGTTTCAAACCAAATTCGATGACATATGCTAGCGTCATCAGTGCTTCTACTAGCATATATGAACTCACATGGGGGGCCCACTTACACGCGCGAATCATCCGATTACAACAAACCATTGATGTGTACGTTGGCAGCAGTTTAATCGACTTGTATGCTAAATGTGCGCGTTTCACAAAAGCGCGCTTAGTATTTAACCAAATAAAAAATCACAACATAGTATCATGGACTTCATTAATAGGAGGCGCGATACATTGTGGAAATGAAGTTGAAGCGTTTTCAATATTTAAACAAATGAAACAAGTACCCGTTGCATCTGATCAATATACTATGGCAACGGTTCTTGGAGCTTGTTGCGAGTTGAAAGATATTAATCTTGGAACCCAAATTCATGCGTATTCAATCCGAATCGGTTTGGATCCATTAATCCCTGTAGCTAATGCTTTAATCACAATGTATGCCAAATGTGGCGACATTGGAAGCGCGAATAACACGTTTGAATCGATGTCACATAGAGATATCATATCATGGACTACAATGGTCACATCATTTTCTCAAAACGGAAACATTGAAAAAGCGAGAAAATATTTCGATAAAATGCCTGAACGAAACGTTGTATCTTGGAACTCGATGTTAGCGGGATATGTAAATCATGGATTTTGGGAAGATGGTTTGAAGGTTTTTGTTTTAATGAGAAAACAAGGAATCAAACCGGATTGTATAACTTTTGTTAGTTCAATTGGCGCGTGTGCAAATGCTGCTATTTTGAAACTCGGTAACCAAATCGTTTCTCAAACTGAAAGATTCGGTTTCGGTTCTGATGTTTCAGTTAAAAACAGTATTATAACCATGTATTCAAAATGCGGGCGTGTTAAAGATGCAGAAAAAGTTTTCGATTCAATAAGTACAAAAAATTTGATTTCATGGAACGCGATGCTGGCGGGGTTCGCGCAAAGTGGCCATGGGAATCACGTGATAGATCTTTTTGAGAAAATGATATTGTCGGGAATGATTCCCGATCATATAAGTTACGTATCTGTTTTATCGGGTTGTAGTCACGCGGGTTTGGTATCAGAAGGTCAACGTTACTTTGATATGTTGGTTAAAGATGATGAAATTAGTTTAACGTGTGAACATTTCGCGTGTATGGTGGATTTACTCGCGCGTGCAGGGTTCGTTGAAAAGGCGAAAGATTTAATCGATAAAATGCCGATGAAACCGAATGCAGCTGTTTGGGGAGCTTTACTTGGTGCTTGCAGGATTCATGGAAACTCAACAATGGCAGAAACTGCTTTGAAGAATCTTGTTGAGTTAGATGCAGAAGATTCCGGAAGCTATGTTCTGTTAGCGAATCTTTATTCTGATTCGGGTAATTTGGAAAATGTTTCTAACGTAAGACGGGTTATGAAAGATAAAGGAATAAGGAAGAACCCGGGCTGTAGTTGGATTGAAGTGGATAACAGGGTGCATGTGTTTACAGTTGATGATACTAATCATCCAAGAATTAAGGATGTTTATATCGCGTTACGAGAGATTATTACGAAGATTGAAGATACGGGAATGTATGTTAAGGAGAAAGATGGTTTGGTTAATAAGGGTAGCGCGTATCATAGTGAGAAACTCGCGTTGGCGTTTGGGTTGATGAGTTTGCCAGATTGGATGCCTGTTTATATTATGAAGAATCTTAGGATTTGTGATGATTGTCATTTGGTGATGAAGTTGGCGTCGCGTGTTACCTCGAGGGAACTTGTCGTTCGGGATGCAAATCG
The DNA here is from genome assembly GCA_009936405.2 of Stevia rebaudiana. Taxonomy (NCBI): domain Eukaryota; kingdom Viridiplantae; phylum Streptophyta; class Magnoliopsida; order Asterales; family Asteraceae; genus Stevia; species Stevia rebaudiana. Next base: position 8,955,777 of record WOUH02000014.1, read on the forward strand.
TTTTCATTATTTTAAAGATGGGTTTTGCTCGTGTCGGGATTATTGGTAATTCTTGATGTGAAAAGTAACATGTTTGTGTAATAGTGTTTGCGTCTTCAGTTTTGTAACTATTCGCAAAACTGAAAACTTAAATGCTCAACCTGTTATTTTTAACCCTTAGTACTTATGGATGTTACTTATTATAAAGTACTTGAACATGAACAGCTGTATAATTAGTGTCTAGATTGTTAGCAATGATAGTTTGTTTATCTCATTACTAGTGATTATTTTTTATATACTATGTACGATGAACAGTGTGTGTTTTGGTTTTAAGACGAACTTGCCCTTACATGTTAAATTTATAGATTATCTTCTTTATTTGACTTTTCTTCACGTTATATCAACAACTCAACCTCACAATGTTGATGATCTCAACCAAATGGAAGCATATCACATAAAAAACAAACGACATACCTTAAGACAACTTAAAAAATAAAAATAAAATATAAAAAGGTCACTATCAAACGTTTTATGCAGAATATACCAAGGAATTCAGTGCTAGGAAATTCCCAAGCAATTTACAATGACATATTTTAGGATTCATGTCAATTTCTTTGTTTAGTACATTTATTTCTTATAAATTCTAGTGTTCTAAACCAGAAAATCTAACCACAAAATGTCATTGAAAGTTTTATCAGCTCTTGATGTTGCTAAGACACAATATTACCACTTTAAAGCGATCATAATCGCGGGTATGGGTTTATTTAGTGACAGTTACGACTTATTCTGTATCCCACCGATCATGCGAATGATCGGAAGGATATATTACCCAAAGCTAGATAGTCACACCGACCAGAAGCACTGGTTTGAAGTCCCAACCGTCATCGCATCTGCAATGATCACTGTTGCATTATTGGGGACTGCGATCGGTCAACTGATCTTTGGCCGGCTCGGAGACCTAGCTGGTCGTCGTCATGTGTATGGTGTTTCTCTTATGATCATGGTAATGGGTTCTATCGGATGCGGTTTCTCGCTTTCGAGTTTAAAGTTGATGGTGTTTTTGAGCCTCGGGTTCTTTCGGTTTATGCTCGGGACCGGGATCGGAGGGGACTACCCGTTATCGGCCACAATTATGTCCGAGTTTGCAAATAAGAGGACGCGTGGCACGTTTATCGCGGGTGTGTTCTCAATGCAAGGGTTTGGTATCCTGTTGAGTTCGCTTGTCACAATGATTGTCTGCAAAGTTTTTAAAGCTTGTGCCGAGGAGCTAAGATCACCATCAGAACTTGCACCGTCGGTAAACGTTGCTCCGGTCCCGCCTGAATCGGACTTGGCGTGGCGGATAATTCTCATGATTGGTGCTATTCCGGCATCTATGACATATTATTGGCGAATGAAGATGCCTGAAACTGCTCGGTAACTAACTAGAAATCACAACTCACTCATTCAGTTCTTTCTTCTAGCAACAACTTAATTTTTTCTTTCGCAAAAGTGCACAAACCTTTTTTTTAGAATATTTTGCTACGTTTTAGCCTTTTACAACCGAAATGTCAAAAATAAATGGGTTAATTATCGTGGGAGTGGTTAAAATACATATACTTATTTTGGGATTTCATCCGTCGGATCGTTTTAATGTAGGGCATGATTTACGCGGTGGCAAAACTATAATATTAATGATTTTAAACAAATTAAAACAACGTCTGGAAATAAGAAAAAAGGGCATATCCGTCATTAATGTAATTACGGACTCGGGGTGTAAATCACGGACCGCGCGTATAATCACGTACCACGAAATCACAAACCATATTTACAATCACAGACCATGTTTACACACATAAAAAACAGACCAAACGTATAATTACGTACCACAAAATCACGGACCATGTTTACAATCATAGACCACGACCAAAAATGCACACATAAAATACGTAACAAATGAATAATCACGCACTACAAAATCACGGACCACGTACATAATTACGGACCATGTAAAAAAATCGAAAAAAAACATACTAATACTATACTCGAGTTAAAGATAATGAAATTATCTATTTAATGGTGTAATATTTTTTATAAAATTTTGAAGCATAAAAAAGTTATTAGATTTTTAAATAATGGGTGAAAATATGTTTAATTACGGAAATTTTTCTATAAAATGTGTTTGACGTCTATACCCTTTTCTCTTTCTACACGTGTCGTATTCTGATTGTATCCTACGTTATGTACGACAATGCCTATATGTATTAGATCCGCCTCCTAATTATTGTACATCATTTTCTACAGTTTCATTGGCTTTTTAATGTTTAATCTTTGACGATTTTTAGTTATATCGTGAACATGCATTGTAATAAAGAACAAATTTTCAAAAGTTAAAACCAACAATAACGATGACGGTCTGTATTTAGTTGAGTTTCATGATTTAAATATTGGGTTTCTATAGTAGAAAAACTATAAAATATTTCACCAATTCAAACTTGATCAGTGACCCATCATGTGTCTCAGATTGTTAAGCAAAACTCAATCAATTAGTTGTGTAGTCTAACTTAAACTAATTATTATTTATTAATATATGACCCATCTAAAATATAAGACGCTACATAATTCAGAATCTTATGGTCCAGTCTGATTTCGTCAGCTTGTTGTACGTCGAGTATAAACTTGAATCCAAACTATTTGTACAGTTTAAAAATTCTTAAACTAACCGATAAAACAATAATGATCACGAAACAAAACTGATGACAAGTTTAAACCATAAAACACCGGCTCTTAACTCCATGATATATGGACCATGTGGTTAATAATATAATTTTCATAATTGAATGATGTTTTCACAGATACACAGCTTTGGTCGAGAAAAACACACTACAAGCAGCAAAAGACATGGAGAAAGTACTAAACGTATCATTGAGTACAATCCGAGAAGATATCGAGATGATGAACACACCAAACACTGATGCAGCTTTCTCCAACACCTACGCTTTCTTCTCTAAAGAATTCTTCAGACGACATGCGCGCGATCTAATCGCTGCATCGATAAACTGGTTCCTCGTCGACATTGTTTTCTACAGCCTCAACCTATTCCTATATCACACATTCAAAGCCCGGCTGACTTCTAAAAACCACATGAATTTGTACGATGATGCCTGGCAGCTCGCGAAAGTGCAAGTGATCGTTGCAGTCTGTGCAACGATCCCTGGATATTTCGCGACCGTTTACCTAATCGATAAGATCGGGCGGGTCACGATCCAGGCCGCCGGGTTCATTTTCATGGCGGTAAGCTTGTTTGCTGCCGCAAAAGTGAACACTGGCGGTATGGGTACTGATCCTGGCATTGACTTTATGATATTATATGGGTTTACATTGTTCTTTTCAAATTTTGGGCCGAACACGACTACATTTATCGTCCCGGCCGAGCTTTTTCCCGCAAGGTTTCGTGCAACTTGTCATGGGATTTCGGGTGCGATGGGAAAAGTAGGAGCGATTATTGGGTCGGTTGGGTTCATTTGGGCTTCTCGTGATCCCCCACATGGGATCGGGGTGTCACCTACGTTAAGCGCGATGGGTGGGCTTTGTGTATTGGGGTTTTTCGTGACGTATTTTTTTACTAGAGAGACAATGGGTCGATCGTTGGAGGAAAATGAGAGTGTTGATGAGTTTACAGGTGTTTGGTTTCTGAGATTTTGGCCCGAAAAGTTTTGGGTTAGAAGAACCGAAACAAACATATAGGTGAATGAACATTGATCGTGTTGTTCGTTAGATGCAATGTAGAATATGTGTCTTCGTTTGTTTGTGTCGAATGATCCTCGTGGTGTTAGGGTCCCATGTGTTTGCTACATATATATATATATCTTAGTGCATGTTAGAATTAAATGAAAACTTTTATTTGAAATATAAACTTTTAAAGTCAAAATTAAAGATAAATACGTAACAAGTTGCGCTACTTGTTCTTTTTGTATAGAACATTAAGTCTTTTAAAAATCACATTCATAGCTTTAGAGGTCGTAACATTGTTATGCATAACCCTTGAACTCGATTGAGCAACTCCACAGCATCAGGCGTATGAAAACCAAAAATGTTAAAGTAAAAGGTATAAATTTTTTGTATCATTATTTGTGAATCAACTATAGATGTCTTGGATAAACAATTAGTGTTGATTACTTTGAAAGTTTGATATCAAAACACTTTCATTTTATTTACATCATATGCAACACAACAAACATTTACTAAAATTTTTAATATAGCAATATTGCTTCATTGTATCTTTGGAATTGATTAGCGCCTTAATTAAGGATATAAAGAAACTTCCTTTTAGATCGAGTAATCATCAATATACTTTGAAAAGTTAGCTCAATGGTAAAGGGAGAGCACAGTGACCGATAGGTCCTGGGTTTGATTCTTGTCTAGAGCAGTTTTCAAAGACATGGCAATGACGCTCGTCCCAGGCTACTACCCGACTTCGTGTCCGAGCTAAAAGGGTTTTACGTGGCAAGGCTAAAGGTTCCTGCCTGGTTTTTCCCTAGAACAGTTGGTTGACGAGTTTCGACTCCAATCAACTTGGCCCGTAAGGAGGGTTGTGGTGAGCCTCCGCTGCGATCGCAACATGGGGGAGCCCCAATGCCGACGAAAAACACCACAGGGTGTTAGAGGCGGGGTTTCGATCTCGGTCCTTGCACCTCTGAGTGCAACGGTCATAGGCCGTTGCAACAACTGCTATTCTAAAAAAAAGTTAAACAAAATATTTATAGCATTTATCTAATTATATTTTCAAGGGTGAAATATCTATAATTTAATTTTCTCAAAATTTAATATGTTATTTGTGTTTCCTCCATCGCACGTTGAACTTCCAAATCACATAATACAAAGTCTTCGTAAATGCTTTTTAATAGACCCATTTAAATGACATTTTCTTTTCGTGTTCATATTTGTAACTATCTTTGCGATAGCGGTTTAAAAATTAAAGAACTCGAACTCTCAAGTTTAATTGATTAAACTAGTTTTAAACTAAATTTACAAATATAATCTTGATTCCGATTAATAACAACCATGAACATGTGTCAAATTCATATATTAAACCCAAACTTTATTCTTATACAAGGTAACAAGGGTTTTACAAGTTAATTTAAAACGGACTTAATGGTATATTCAATGTGTAGATTCCAAAATCAAAAGAACGAATTTATATTTTTACGTAAAACCTTTTAGTAAACCCAAGGAAATGCGATCGTTCTATTATTCCAACCATTATCTTCTACTTTAATGATTCTTATTATTATTTAAAAAGAATTAAAAAAATAATCATGACTTTTAAAATCGACAATTTGTAAAAATTATTTATTTTCTTTGTTTTCTTAAATTTATCTTTTATTTATAAAGTTAAAATCATCATCAATTATTAATATTAATAATGATCTGTTTCAATTCATTCTAAATATACTATCACTTTTGTATCATGTGGGTGCGAGGGAGAGAGTGTGGTGAAACTGATGATGATTTAACATGTGAACCTGCAAATACAAGCAGCTGGAAAAAAAATTCCAAACTTTATTCCAAAGATTTCTTTTTCAAGATTAGTGTGTTTTACAGTGTGTGTGGGGACCACCAAACCTTTATCTAGGTGTCAACTTTCTACCCCTAGAGTAGACACTTTGGTTCGCTAACAAACATGAACCTTGGGTGAATCCAAAGCTCGAAATATTTAGCAGTCAGCCTCACAAGAGTCATACTCTCAGGTGATGAAACCCGATCAAGATTAGTTTTGAATTTTTTTACAAGGCATTAGACGAGTATGATAACAAGGGTACACGGTATGACATGTGGGTTTCTATGGGCTCAAGCGGCTTGTGTCGTATACGTGTGGGTTCATGCTGGCGGTTTCAAAATCGTGTTCATATACCCATATGTGTAGGTTAGAGAGGGTAAAAGTGATATAACATGCATAGGTAACAAAATCTGATTGAAGAGGGTTGGAGGGTATAAAGGTCTCTTAACCCATTTTAAGCCAATTAAAGTATACAAAGTTTCAGTTAACCTCATTTTAATCAATTAAACCCATTAAAACTCGATTATATGCAGCCTAGTTAGCATGTCACATCCTTGAACCTATTCAACCTCCTCAAGCAGTCAAGCGATAGCACCTGCAAACATCCCTGAAGATGAAGATGATGTTATCTGAAACTAGATCATTGACAAATTCAATACAGTGAACCAACAGGAATTGAAGAGGAACAAACTCTAGAAGATTACTACCCACTTTAAGATGAACACAAAGAATCACCAGAGGATGATGCCCACTAAAATCGTTGTAGTTTCCACGGGCTATGGGAAAACAGGACAATACGGATTTACATTGCATTTTTTATTCAATATTTAACGATTAATATTTAAGGCTTAACTGTATTTAGTGGTGCGTTATTTAGGTCTAATTATGCTTTATTAATTTAATTTTAGATTTGTTTTTATGTAGTTTTATAAGATTTAAATTAGGTTTTTATATATTTTCTTAACTAGGTTTATATTAGGTTTTTGTATTAGTTAAAATCATTTAAATTTAAATGGAGAAAATAATAAAGCATTAGATTTTATCATCAAGCCCCACACCATTTGCGATGTGCGTCGTTCTTGGCGACATGCAATTAACGACGTGCAGCCACCCTTCCTCCATCGCCACCTCGCTCACATGTAGCCTCCAACAAACAGCGTTGGAGGCTATCTTATTGGCTTATACCCATTTACTCATTCCATTTAAAACATAAAGCCAAAATATTGAACGGTGAAACAAAAAACTGAGACGCCAGACGCCAGAATCACAGACCAAGAATTGAGACTTACCGAAATGCCTCAAATTTTTTTAGGGCCGATTTTTTCATGACAAATTTTAAACACAGTTTTACAATCAAATAATCAAATAGGACCAAGGGACATTTGTCCCAATGGTACCCTGAGTACTTATCAAATGAGAGGTCTCAGATTGGAGTCTCACTCAAAGCATAATAAAAAGCTCTTGGGTAAGCTAATTGGTTTTCCCACAAAGTGAGTTTCCTCATGGATTGGTAGGGTGTAGTTGTCACGCTTTTAACAATAAAAGGCTGATTTGTTTGTCATAACGAGACCGATTGACCTTATATTCGCTGCTAAAAAAAATTTAATCAAGTAGGGATCCAATTTACCAATAACCAATTAATCATACCAAACTCGTCATAATGTCCGATACCATCCTTTTTCTTCCCCATTTTCACTATCTTCTTATTTCTTAATTTCTTACACACACTCAAAAGCTCAAAGTCACACCTTTACCCCTGTCATTACTCTCTCTCTGTATATCTATATCTATATATATTCCTCTTCCGATTCATCCGCCGGTCCGCCGCCGCTTCACCGAACTACCACCATTGCAGAATTCCACCATCTTTAATGGCTGACACACGCACACACCACGGAATTAACCACTTTCCGTAATATAATAATATTAATTGGGTGGTGTTTAACCCATCTGGCTCACTCTCTTTTTGGTCGGTTGAAGATACCTCTTTTTCTCAATTTTCTTTTTTCTTTTTTTTCTTTTTTTGCACTTTTACACGCCCAGGACCATAAAGCTTATGACTTTTACACATTTTCTTTGAACAAAGTCATATGGTTTGACAGATGATCATAATTTTGCAGATAATCTTCATGTGGGCGTGTTTTGTTCGACAAAAAGATTGCAAATTTCAGACACCCACATTGAATTAAGCTTCGATTTCGGCAATTTTGGTGACAATAATCTTTGCATGTTCTATCTTAATGTCAATTTTGGGTATTTTTGGTTGAAGATTTGAATTTGCTAGTTTTTGAAAATCTTCAATCTTGATGAACATATTCTTCAAGCAACTGGATTACAAGCTACATTAGATCAAAAGAGAAAACAGGTCAAATTGAGAACCGAAAAGTCAAAACTGGAAGTTATTTCGATTTTCTTTAGAATTTGTTCTTGCTGATATCATCAAACAGGATTTGATTTCAGGTACTTTTTCCTGTCTGCATTTTTTTAATTTATGTTTTTTTTTTTTCTTTTCTTGTTTTAGACCAACCTCTTTAACAACGATGAAAATGATGTGTTTGATCAACGTACAAGTTTTAAGGCATGATGTACAAGCTACTCTAAAGTTGCTTAGATCGAGTCTTGAATTCTTGATGCACCATGACCAATATCACCCTCGGATTTCACAAAAAGAATATATTTTTTGATCTTACAGAATTCGTTCATGTGCAAAAGAATCCAACATATGATTTAATATAATTGTTTGTCTACTAACTAAATCTTAAGAAAAATTCAAACCTTTTGACCATAAAGCAAAATTACTCAGGTGGTGATGTTAAGGGATCAATTAAAAAAATGGTACATAAATAATTGAGAAAATGATATGAATAATAATCTTTTTGGGTATAATTTTGGGTTGTAATTACTAAATTTCCTGATAGGACAGGAACCTTACACATAATTTGTAAATTTGGGTTTAGTATAAAAGGGTTGAAGTTAATTTCAAAAGAACACGTTTAGCTAAATGGGTCGTGTTTTTATAATTTTGTGGGTTGACCCGTTTATTTTATAATTACTATTATATGTGTTGCATATCATAACCTGGTATGATTGATATTTTAATACTAAAATTCAAAACTTAGAACACAAAATTGGTCTAAGATTTTATTATCTTGTCGTGCTCAAGTTCAAGTTTGCCATAATTTATTATTATTATTATTATTATTATTATTATTATTATTATTATTATTATTATTATTATTATTATTATTATTATTATTATACATAATATGATACGTTATTCTGTATATCTACTTTATACATAGTTTTTACCGGCTTTTTTCTGTTATCTTATATACAATTTTATTTTATAAATTGTCTACTTATTTTAAAAAGTATATTTCTAATTAAATTTGTTCATTTGTTTAATAACTATACAGGTAAAACCTAATACGGCATGAAGTGTATATAAAAATATCGACGTGGTTTTGTTGTAATATATAAACTTACCTAAAATAGAAAATATTATATATTATTAGGACAATCTAAAATAAATTAAATAAAAAATTACAGGTGAAGTGCTGGTTCAGCATACTGCTTACATCCAGACGACGTGTTTTTAATTTCGTTATATTTTACGACTTCTAAACTACATGCAATTGCAATGAACAATGACACCATTTTAAAGAAATTAGTTTAAAAATATACAAGACGTATGTTGTCTTTATTGTCGTTTGTACCGTTTTGTCATTTTATACCATAACCGTTGTAAGATTCATAACCTTTGTTTGTATATATGTTTGTTTATCAGGCTTATTGTGTCTGTTCATAAAGAGGCATCAATGATCTTGAAATTAAAAAATTCCAACTTTCTTATGGCGAAAAGATCATTAAAACAACGACAAAATAAAGATCGATCGGGTTGCATGTCGGGTATAGTAAGTATCTTTGAATTTCGTCACGGTCGGGTTATCAGACGACTGCTTTCAGATCGTGAAGTTCGTATGACCGAAAGTACAACCGGTACGTTTCTTTTCTATTTCAACTAAACAAATAAAAAAAAACATATCTAACAAAATCTCACTCAAAAGTAACGTCTGCATAAAGTGGATAAAGTCAAACCCCACATCTATCTCATAGGATAAAGAGTCTGTACCACAGAGACATTTAACTTGGAAAACGTACAAAAAACATACATACGTTTAACGAGTAACAAATATCGGGTATCAAAAGCATATATAAGTCTAAAGCATATAAAAGATTTAACTAATCTACTTATAAGTATAATGATTTGATGTGTTGTATCTATGGCGGTCAACGGGTTAGGTCAAACAGAATAAAGAAACCGGTCAAATGGGTTGAAACTTTTAACAAAATTTCAATAAATATATATAAAAAAACCTATGATCTTGGTTTCCACAGGTCCTTCAAGCCCTATATCCGAAGTGAGCTCGCTTATGGATCCAGAAGAAATCGATCATCGAATCGAATCTCCAAAATATGAGGATAAAGAACTAACTCAAATGCGAGTGAAGGAACTAATGGAAGAAGAAATGCAAATCGATCAACTCGAAAATATATCAAGTAGATCATTCGATGATCGTAGAATCAATATTGATCAACAAAATGCGTCCCGAAAAGCATCACAACATCATGATCTTGAAGATCTAATGAACAAACTCATTATGATCCATGAGAAAAGAACCGAAGAACAAAAACCAACAACGTTTGAAAGATCAAACTCATTAGATCATAAACGAATCAATTCAATATCAGAAGAACCCGTCACTAGTAAGACCACCCGTAATTTCTTCAGAAGAAGGAGCAAGTCACACGAATGTATATCGTTAAATTACAACGATACCCCTCTAGTTTCAAATATGACCAACGGGTTTAAAGTTCATCATGAAAGAAGCGTTTCCCAGTTTTCGTTCACAGAAATCAAGAAGAAGCTAAAGAATGCTATCACAAAATCTTCACGGGATTCGGGTTGTTTGGATAAACCGGTTGTTGATGGAAACAGTGGATGGAATTCTCCAAACAGAGACCATTTCTACTCGGAAAGATTTTCTAGAACTTCTTACGCGTTTAAGCAATACGCTCGTTCAGGATTATCCCAATCTGATAGAAATCTGAGTGGTGATAAGGAAATTGGAGACATGAGTGATCGCGTATCCGACATCTACATTGAGGCGAAGAAACATTTACATGATCTGCTGAAAAAAGAAGATGAAGATACAAAATTAATAGTTGAGAACCACTCAAGAACACTTGGAAATCTTTTATCTTTTCCGGGTTACAACTCTCATTCTTCAGAATTGAGTCGTAGAAACAAGCCGATGGTCAATGAAAGTCAACTCAACGTGACAGATGACGATCATCAAGAACCAGAAGTTTCAGATGAAGTTCATCAAGCTGAAAGTAAGGTTTTTGAAAGAATTTCAATTTCTGATGATAAATTTGTAATAAAATAGTAAAATACATTGCTGATTGATCTTGGTAACACGAATGCAGATGTTATAGAGATGGTAAAACCACTTTCACCTGAAGAAATTGAAGTTTTTGATGTGGTGGTAATGAAAAACGTCTATGATATTGTAGATTTCTTGTTTATTTTAGCTTCATTTTAAGAAATTAAACTAATTTTATATTAATTTTTTTTTTTGGTTTATAGGATTTGAGTGAAGAAGACGAGTTATCTTGTTCTCCAATGGTGTCACCTTCAAGATCTTCACTTGTAAGTGATAAAAAAAGTGAAGAAGTTGAGATTACTTCCGACGATAGAACCGGAAAACCGAGTCCAGTATCGGTTCTTGAACCGTTGTTTTCAGATGATGATATTAGCCCGGCTAGAACCATTTCACGATCCGGTAAGCGCGCTCATCGTTTATTGCTTCTTTTTGATCTTTTGAGACCCAAATAGCTCGGTCCGGTTTGAAATTTAAACTGCAATTTCAACCTTTATTATTATATACACTTTTTAATTTTTTAATATGTAGTGATGTATTATAACTATGAACCATCCTTTTAATAGTTTTTTTTTTAAACTAATGATTTTGAGAAAAAAAATAAAGAAAATTCTGTGCAACTCGTTGAACCGCCAAATAGTAAACCAGATAGGGCTGACAATTTTTTATAGGACCTGCTAACAGAATTATGCATGTTAAGGTTCGAGTTAAACATGTTTATAAACATGTCGACACGTTTATGGCATGATAAAAATCATGTCTAAACATGTCTTAACCACCTATCCACATGACTTGTTTATGATATGATTAAATTGTATATTTTAATTTTTTTGAAATAGGTTTTTGTTTTTTAAATGTAACAAATTGTTGTTTAAGATGGTCTGTTAATGTCACCCTAATTCAACTTTAGGATGGTCCGTTAATGTCAATTTGTTTAAACATTTTCAGCCGAATCTTCAATTCAACCTCTATGTATCCGATTCGAGGAAACCGTTACCCCAACAGAAAAGCAAGAAACATGTATCTATAATCACAATAACGAGGAATCCATATATGAATATGTTGAAGCAGTGCTTCTAGCATCTGATCTGAATTGGGATGAGTTTGAACAAAGGTGGCTTTCATCGGCCCAAATACTCGACCCGTCGTTATATCACGAGCTACAAATCTTCTCAAACCGGGCCCGTGATGACCAAATGCTCCTTTTTGATACAACGAATGAAATCCTTAACGAGATTTTTGAATGTTCAATAGCTTTCTTTCCAAGGTTATCGTTTGATAGACCAAGTATTCACCGGCTTCCGATGGGAATGAACTTAATAAACGAGGTGTGGGAAAGAATCGAGTCGCGTGTTTACTGCCATTATCCTCTATCGTTAGATCAACTGATTAAGAAAGACTTTGAAGTATCTAGAACATGGAATGATCTTCAAATGGAGACACAAGAAATAGTTATGGAAATTGAAGAATCGATGTTTGAAGATATGATCGACGACACCGTTTTCCGCTTATTGCATGGTTAACTAGCCTTGAAGTAGTTTTTTTTTTAAGTGGTAGATAATATTAAGTTTTTATGGTAAGGAGGTTTGAGTCATGAATAGAGTATAAGGTGGTGTTGTTTTTGTTTTGTTTTGTTTTTTGGGCTTTAGTTTGTAACTATATAAATAAAATCTCATAATAAATGGTGTTTCTGGTGTGTTTTTTTATGCAACTAATCTATAATGAATCAATGACAGTTGTTAAATCTCTCATGGTTCTTGATCTCAGATTATGGGAAATTTAACAAGGAGATTCATATCTAGCAAAATCTCCCATAATATTACAATGTTTACGATGTTATACAATTAAATCATATACTGAGTACGATGGTGATTAATTCAAGAACATTATAAACATTAAACAGATAATTATACACTTCATACAATAGCATCAAGTTATGTTACTTGTTCATCAAGTAACAATTTACATGGCAAAAGTGGAATGTAACAATATGCACAATATTAAAAGTGCAATGAAATGGCATCAATCTTTAATTGCTTGTTCATCAAGTAATCCCTTTACAAGTCAAGATGCAGGATATTAATTAAGTTTTAAGGTTAAACAAATTCAAGATATTAAAGTTGTAAAACATTCATACAAGGATGTTCGACAAACACTCAAAACCACAAAACTCAACTCAACAAAATGTCAATAAATTTTCAAGTCAGTAAACAAAATAAACTTACTTTTTCTTCTCTGCACCACCACCAGACCTACATTAAACCAAAAAAACGTTACATGATAGTTTATATAAATACTTATAAACGCGCAAGTAAACGTAAGAATTGGAAAGTCACCTCATCTTGCGGAGCACGCTAGACATCTCCTCCCGCTTCTTTTTCGCTCTCTTGTGGGTCCCGAGCTTCCGTTTAGCAACTTTGAGGGCACGTTTGTCTTTTCCCACCTTTAGAAGTTCAGTAATTCTCTTCTCATAAGGAGCAAATCCAGCAACTTCTCTAATAAGGTTTCTCACAAAGTGTATTCTCTTACTTGTTTTCTAAATTAACACCAAAAAACAAAAGAAGATAAAATAGTTAACAACAAACATTCATCGCGTTTATCATAAACATACAAAAAAGTTTAATCAGTTACCCCTTTTCTGTCAGAAGGACGTGGTGCTAATTCTTTCTTGGTCACAATATGCCCTTTGTTTAGACCCACAAAGAGTCCGGTATTTGGCTGTTTTGGTGCCATTTTCTGCAGAAAATAGAATACGTTTTCGTATAAAGTTAAAACCAAAAAAAAATGGGAGTTAGAATAAGGTAAACGGTTACATAACACCTTATGTATCGTAGTTAAGCAAAAGATACAACTGCTTGTAGTTATTATGATTATACATACAGAAAATATTCCTCTCTGAGTCTCTCTATGTTTCTATCTATCTATGTATTTATATATTAAAAATGTTATTCATTACCGTAAATACGAAGAGGTAACATAACATAGTAGAATGTTTAGGAAAATAAATCGAGCTCATAAACACATGTGTATAACACAATAACTACATATCTAATCAATGAGTTCACTGTTCTGAAAGTATAAAGTTCTAGAATAAGTTCAAAAGATTCAGATTTTTGTTAATATGTTGTCAAACTTGATGCCAATGTTTCATTCAAAATCTCAAAAAGAGTTTCCTAAATTATAACTTTAGCAACACTTACTTTATCTTAGTAAAATTCAATGGTCAATTGTACTGACTGTGGTTGTTTACATAATGTAATTTGTATTACTAAACCTCCGTAAGTTTGCAACTTGTGAGCACTTTTGTTTATGTTATGTCAAATAAAAAGACAATAACTAACTACCAACTGTGTTCTTCCTTGTGTTCTACCAGTTAAAACTTAGCTCGAATTTACAAAAATTAGAGTTTGGAATTATAATCGAAAATGAGCATCATAATCGTCTAAAAACACGAAGCTAATTACATGCTACAGAAGATACTGCAAGACCTGAACTTTATAAGGATGAACAGGCGTAAATAAGCAATTTAAAAAAACATAAATAAGTTTAGAAATCAGAATCTATAAATCAAAACAATAAGCAATCTACAACACTCATAATTTGTGCACACGAAAATACGCATCAATTAATGATTTAGTGAAAGACATGAGTGAGAGAACGAACCCGATAACGTCCGCCGGCGGTTTGGTTTTACAAATGACCAGCTCGAAAGAAATGGAACCCTAAATCATTGGTTATGATGTTGGTTAGAGTTTGGGCTGATGGGCTTTTAAACATAGTGGGCTTTATTCATGGGTCAATACCGATTTTATGAACCGTAAAATCCGGTAAATTTTGTATTCAATAAAATCGTGGTTACTGGCTTACTGCAACTAGATTATACTCGTCAAATGTTGCAAATGGCCAAGGGAAGACGGGATACTGCAAGCAAAACCGGTCCGGTTGTGTGTGTGTGTGCTGTGAGACGTGTGTATTTGGTCCGGCCGATGGGCCTATTCTTTGTCGGTTTGGCATTGGAATCAACGAGTCTACTCTCGTTTTTATCGGATATGCATTGGAATCAGCAAACTTATTCTCTTTTTATCTAGTTTTGAACCAAAAATGAGCTTATGCCGGATTTGAACAACTAACCACATCTTTGTAGATCTAAAAGAGATGTTGACCTGTGAAAATGTTTGAGGAGGTTAGCATAAAGCAATAAACTCTCAAGAGAAGGAGAAGAAATAATTATAAGGAAAAAACCATTGAATATTAACCAAGTTTAATAATTTTTCCTTTCACTCTTTACATTTTTTACTTTAAAACCGCCCAACTTTCGCTTACTATTCCAATATTATGAAAAATACAACTTTTTATTAGTTAATGATGATGTGACACGTCTATTGAGTTTTCTTTTTTATTAATACAAATGACATGGAAATTAAAAGGTATTAGGTGGTTTTTAACTTCATGAAAAACAAAAAAACAGCGTGACCAAGAACTTATTAATTGGTGCGGTCATTGTTCCTTTGAAATCAAATAGCCCTAAATGGCCTTCACCTGGTTCGGTCCAAAACTGACGAGCCTACATGATACCTCGGCTTGGTACGTTAGAGTTAAAGTTTAAGAAACATCAATATTTAATTACATTTGGAGTAACTGCAATTTATGTGTGTATAGGCAAAACAAACATATTGCGTATTCGATGCCCACATCTTTCCTTATGCGACATTGTAGTTTATTTTAATTTCATCGTACGTCCATGTCGTGTATTTTCTATTCAAAAAACTAGTAAATGACACTTTTGCTCCTTCAGAAAACTACTATAGACACTTTTTCCCTGCACTATTACAATCAGAGTCCCCTAAGTATACTTATTTTCCATTCCAGTCCCATGGTTATACTACTTCTTCCTCTTCCCTTTAAACGATAGTGGCATCCCTTGTTTTTTGCCCCAAATTAAATACATAAAACCTTTTCCAGAACATAAACATTCATCATCATTTTTTACTATAACATATGATCTCTCATAGTCAAATTCAACATGAAAGTTTCAACACTTGTTATGCCATAATATAAGCAAGACCCTAAAATGCATACATAGGTGGATTGCTTGCACTCAGGCGGAATACAAACAAGCTCAACACCCAGTCGGATTTACATAGGGAAAAAATCTTAGAAGAGGAGGACGAGAACCTGCGAGATGTTAGGAATCGACGGTGGCTTGCATCCTGATCATAAAGCGCCATCGAGGATGGAGGATCGGTGATGGAGTTGGGAGACGACAATCAAAGATTGAGGGTGGGAGACGACGAAGACTGAGTGTGCTTGGCGGGACGAAGATCGGGACGGGTGCAAATTTGAGGGACACATGTGAACAGGACTATTTTTATGTTGGTGATATTACCACTTTACCCTCTCTTCGGTCAAAGGAATAAAGGAAAATATGTAATGGCAGAGACGCAAAGTGAGAATAAAATAAACCCCCATAGAAGCATAAGGCAAGATTTGGTTGGCAAGGGCACAACTTCTTGTTTTCACTAAACCCCGGGTACGCAAATTGCAGTTTAATGATGTGTCAATAATGCAACATTTTTACACATTATTTACACCCAGGGGCGTCTCCGAGGATTAGGGTGCCCTGTGCGAGTCGGGGAAAATGGGCCCCCTTAAAAAAAATATTCTCGGTA
>WOUH02000014.1:8972507-8989821 GCA_009936405.2 Stevia rebaudiana
TTTAGGCTCGGCTCGTTCGAGCTTTTTACCGATCCGATCCCGAGCTTTTCACGAGCCGGCTTGGCTCATTTACACCCTATTCAAAAAACAAAAACAAAAATTAGATTCATGCTTTAATGGGCTAAGTGAGTTGTGGCCCATTGCAAACAAAAAAAAAAGGGCGCATGTCAATCGTGAAGGTAGAAGGTGTGAAGCACTGGAGCTACATAACAATTTAAGAAGCAACTCTCATTCATCATCGACACCATACACCATTCTCACCCCTGCCAAGGGAAGGTTGAAAATTATTAATTCCTCATACAAAATAAAAAAAATTAGTTTTTGTTTGTTATGGAGAATCATAAACATTTTATATCTTTCTTTATAACAAATATTTTAGTTCTTTTTTTATGAAAAATTAGGGTATTTATTGTTTGAATGAAAAGTTAGACTTTTAAGTGTTTGACCCGAAACATATAGATAGGTCCCGAATTTATGCCCTCGCTTATGATTTGTTCAAGCTCCACCACTGGTTAGATATGGGTTGGTGGATTTTCCAAGTATAGAGGTAGAGGAAGGATGGTTTGACCCGACTAGAGTTCCTACCGCTTCAAAGACAACAACATATGAAGAACCAGACTTCAGGATCATCACGCAACCGCACCAAGAAGAATGCTAATATGTATAGTCTTCGACCTACAACTTTCAAATTCACTATTTTGACTGGTTGATAAAGTTAACGACCAATTTCATGTCCCATTCTAGAAAAAAGTTATATATAAGGCTATGTATAGTGGTTTTAACAAACGGCTTAGTTAAAACGCCACCTACACGACATGTAGGCAAAATTGAATCCACTCACGTCTCATTTAAATCAAGTGTACTGGTTTAACTAGCTAATATAATCCTCTCACTCATTCAACATACTTTCTCTCTAACCAAAATCAAACCCAAAACGAAACTCAAAACCAAAATCCACTTATCTATGAGCTGATTAAAAAAAAAAAAAACTTATTCAAGATCATACGCCACCTAACTCCGCCCGGTTCGGTCGTCTGATTTCCCAACCTTATTCATGATCATGACAAGATCCAACTCGAGACTGGCAAATCAAATCAAGGAGATTTAAGGGGTCGATCATGCTTATTCCCCACTTCATCTACTTATTTCAGTGACTGAATTTGCTTATTCCATGGAATCCATGTGGACCGTTCGCTCAATGGTCCACCAATCGGAATTCTCGCCGTAAAACTTCACCGATTCCGTCATCGACGTTCACTTACAACAACTCGCTATCGCGAACAATAATTCATCCAAATTATCGTTGATGAATATCCGTCGCTGGAGCAGGAGTCAACGCCCGTCTCTGTGAATATTTTGCCGGAGCAAGGGCATTAATCAACATCAGTCGCCGTGAAGAGATCATTGGCGGCGAAGCTATGGTTGCTCGCGAAGAACCGATCGGAAAACCAAGCGTTATTCGGTTTTGCATCCGCTTTCTGATTCTATTTGTATTCCTAAATCGACCAAAGATTTAATAATTAATTCCATTAACTTTTTTTTTTAAAGCAGAGTTTCACATGTTAGCACCGGGAACCGGACGATGTAGCTAAGGTCGAGTAAAGACGGTACCCCCAGATAAGCAGGAACCGGATGGAATTCGTAAACCCTCTCCTCTCCTCAGGTTTGAACCGGTGACCTCTATCCTAAGTGCACTTTCTCTTCATCATAGGAAATTACCCAGAGCAATGCGCTGAACAAGATTTGAACCCGAGACCTTCCAATGAAAGAGCCCCAATTCCACACCTGATCCTAACCAGTTGAGCTAGAAATCATTGGTATTAATTCCATTAACTCTCCCCTGGATTTCCCACCAAGATAAGATAACCCTTTTCATTTGCTGATTCCCGCCAATCAACCATGGCGAGTTACTCAATGTTTCTATTTTTACCCTTTAACAACCACAACATTTTACATTTCTTGGTAACTCCTCACTGTTTTTTTGTTTTTATTTGTATCTTCCTAAATAACATCGGTCCCATAATTATGAGTTTATAAACCTTCAACGCAGACCTTCAAACTGTTTCCTTTCATCTTCAACGACAGAATCTCGGATCCATGGATTCATCAACACCTCATCCTCCATCATCATCTTCTTCAACGGTCAGTTTTTACTTTTTGTTACCATTCAACTTATGTTGTGTGATTTCTCTGGGAAATTACGATTTTATTTATGCATTTAATACATCTGTTATCAAGTGGTGAAGCAATAGTTTGAATCCTAAATCGACATGTTTGGATGTTTTTGCATAACATTATTGTTTTCATGTATCTTTTTATTTTTTTCTGAATTTATGTGATCTGGTTTTCACTCGTTTGACAAATGGAAGTCAACATTATTGGTATGTTTGTAAGCTTTGAACTTATAAGGAGTGTGCTATTAGTGATTATGGTAATTACGTGATCATGGTTTTTGTAATTCAAACATTTACTTCCTGAAATCAATCTTTATTATAAAGTGTGAATCTTTTGGTCCAACTAGTCACTTTTTGAATCTTGATCAAATATGTTGGTATTTTTTGCAGTTTGAAGATTAAATCATTGTAAGCAACATAACACTCTTGTTGTCATCCATCTCTACATTCTACATTTGTAAACATTCTTACTTGTCATTCATTTGAACAAAAAAAGTTCGATTTCTTATATTCCCTTAAGTATTGAAACCTGCCTCTTTGAAAAAAAATACAAGATTATGCAATTTTACAATCTATATGTTTGGTGCATTTGAGGAAAAAAATCAAAAGATGATTTGGGTTCTTCTTGCTCATTCATTTTACATCTAACAAGTTTACATATCCAAAATCAACATGTTAGTATGATGAGTTTCAAATCTCTGTTTTTGGTAATATTTTAACAATTCAAACTAATACCTTTGTTTTTCTCTATTCTTGTTTGAAAAAATAAAATTCAAACCATGTCTTTTGTTTTCAACTCTCAGTCAAGTTTTGGATTTTGTTTTCTCTTAGCTAATAGCATAAATAGCATGTGTATATTGTACATATTTAGTTTAGCATATATTTAGGAATGATTGTTGTAGTTTCCTTATTTAGAGATCTTTTTATATTTATATTTGATTTGTAGCAATTTTTTAAATTTGATTAACATTTGTCATGTAATTTTAATGTTATGATCCATCTTATGTTAGCAGCAATTTCAAGTTCAAAGAACCGAATCAGATGGGCCATATCGCCTTCTTTACTGCTCGGGTAAGGGTAACAAATGGGGAGTTATGCAAGAGCTTGATAAGGGTGTGGAACCTAATGTAGGAGATTATGACAAAAGAACTGCACTTCATTTAGCTGCTTGTGAAGGTTGTACTGAAATTGTTGTTTTACTTCTTGAAAAAGGAGCGGATGTCAACTCTACTGATAGATGGGGTCGTACTGTAAGTATTTCTTATTACATTTTTGTGTTAATTACACAGATGATACATGTGGTTTTCGAAAAATAACAGGTTTAGGTTTTATGCTTTCAGTTTTGTAATAACTTTGGGTATCAAGGCTAACTTTTACTATAAATTAGGGTGAAATGACTAAAATACCCTTTAATTTTTTGAATAGTCAAAGTCAATGGGTATTTTGGTCATTTCCCCTGATCTGATGGAAAAATTAATGGAACTTAGCCTTAATATACCCAAACTCGATACAAAGTTGAAAGCATATAACCCAAACGTGTTACTTTAAACTCTTAATACCCAAACCTGTTATTTTACGGTGTTACTTTAAACTCTTAATACCCTAACCTGTTATTTTACGCAAACCGATCATCTATTTAATTAACTCTATATTTTTAATGAAATCAAGAAATTGTAAATTTAGTTGGTGTTTGGATATGCATTTTATTATCATTGTTCAAGTAGCAATTATCAGTTAAATTAGTATATAGGACTTAACTAATCAGTTTTGAATGTTATTTTCAGCCACTTTCGGATGCACGTAGTGTAGGCCACGTGGAAATTTGCAAAATCCTCGAGGCGCATGGAGGAATTGATCCGGTACTTTATTTATTTACACACATAATTCTTTCCTTTAATGAATAACAGTCAATGAAAATGTTTGACCATTAAGTCAAATCTATTGCTTTCCAAAGTCAAAATGGTCTGTAACTATTGTTGAAACAGTTTATGGGTGTGTTTTGAAATGTGAATTGTATGAGTTAGTGATTAATGTATAAAATCCGAGTTTTTTTGGACTTTGTTATGAACGAAAAATAATTTTTTAGATAAATTTTATATGAAATATGACTATTGGACGAGTTAAAATGAAAAATCATTGTTAGATAAATGTATTGATTGGCTAGTATGAAACCCTGAAATAACCATTTTACCTTTTGAAAGATAATGTTTAATGAAATATGACTATTGAATTAAAAAAAATATTATTAGATAATGTTTTGAATGGATAAAATGAAATTTAGAAATTACCATTTTAAACTCTTCAATGCTTTAATATATAGAACTGATAATCCAAACAGAAAATGATAAATTAAACAGGTTGATATAAGTTAAACAATATCATCACAACATCATAAAATAATCTTCAGAGTTAACATTCAAAATGATAAAATTCAAGAAAAATTGTAGTTCAAGATTATCTGTTTGACCTCAAAAGTCAAACCGTATCATTCTACAGGTTTCAGGTGATTCTCATACTCCATCTTACTGGATTGATTACACTGAAGTTCCATTAAAAGGAGCAATTCTTATTGGCGAAGTAAATACATCATCTAATCATATAAAAATTATATTTTTAATTGAATTTTATACTAGGAAAATACATGTTTTATGCCAGCAGGGTGCATATGGTGAAGTTTATAAAGTTAAATGGCGCGGTACAGAAGTTGCTGCAAAAACTATCAGATCTTCTATTGCATCAAATGAGAAAGTTAGGTGAGCTTTGACCATCAAAAGTCAAACCTATTACTTTTCTAAAGTTGTCTGTTTGACCCTCAAAAAGTCAAACATGAACTTATTAATATTCATTTGGTCAGTTTAACTACTGTTTTATAAAATGTATACACAGGAAAGCGTTTCTGAAGGAACTTGCATTATGGCAAAAGCTACGCCACCCGAACATAGTGCAATTTCTTGGTGTTTTGAAAGATTCAGACCGCCTTATATTCCTAACGGAATATTTAAAAAATGTTAGTATTTTATTTTTTATTTCATTTATTTTAGTATGTAAATAAATATTTGGGTATTTTTTTTAGGGAAGCTTGTATGATATTCTAAAAAAGAAAGGAAAACTTGATTCATTGACTGCTGTTTCTTATGCTTTGGATATTGCAAGGTATATCATTTTTCACCTTTTTTTCCCATTTTTATAAAATATTTCACTAATTTCTCTTTTCGGGTTGACTCTATAAGAGAATAGTTGTACGCAATTCAATAATAAGATTTGAATGTCGTTTGAGGTTTACAGTACCTCAAAGAGCACAGTTTGACTTTTATGAGTTCAAACTGATTCAAATTTAATGTAAAATTTCTAAACAATTTAAAAACCAAAATATTTTGAATTGTTTTTACTTTTATGAACTTCATTGTCATCATCTACATTTTTTTTTAAGTTCAAGAATCAGCTTAAATTTTTAAAGTTTAATACTTGAAAAACTATTTATCATTATCTGCAGGGGTATGAATTATCTTCATCACCATAAACCTCATGCTATAATTCACAGAGATTTGACTCCAAGGTAAGTATCAAAACATTTTTTTATATAAAAAGCATGCATTCAAATACCAATTCTTGAAGTTTTACACATTTACACAACAAAAATTACTAAAAATTTAATGTAGCTCATGTAGGCCCCACTAGTTTTTTATGAGTCAAGATTCTATATAAACTTATAATTTCTAACTTTATAATTTTTTTCGTGTTGAAAAAATTGTTAGAAATGTATTGCAAGATGAAGCGGGGCGTCTCAAAGTTACAGACTTTGGTTTGAGTAAAATTGCACAAGAGAAAGATGTTTATGGCTACAAAATGACTGGAGGAACTGGATCATGTATCAAAATATGTCACTTTATTATAATTTTTTTTTTTAATATTTGAGATTATATAATCCTTTTGTGTGTGTTTGTGTATGTTTCTTTCAGATCGATACATGGCTCCTGAAGTATATCGTAGAGAATCTTATGGCAAGAGTGTTGATGTTTTCTCGTTTGCTTTAATTGTTCATGAAGTAAGTTGTACTCACTCTTATTGAAAAAGATGCATAGTTTGACTTTCATGGTCAATATTAGTCAAAATCTTAGAATGCAAACTTTGTGTGATTTTTGTTATGTTCAATTAAAAGATTTTAGAGCAAACCTAAATCATCTTAGATGGTTTTATAACGGGGAACCTTTTTACTGCTCAATGTGAAATTAATAATGCAATTTGACCTTTTCTTTTGACTTTTAAGACAAATATGATTTTTCAGTTTTAGAACATAGATTTGATGCAAATTTTGTGTAAAATGGGAAAAAGAAAGTATATTTCTGTATTATCTTTCGAATGGTACCAATACAAAGTTCATCATCTTGAAAATAAACTATATTATGCAAAAGAATTTAACTTTTTTAACCTTTTTGACTTTTAAAGTCAAAGTATGCAAAGACTTGATCTTTGTGATTTCATTTGATCTGCTTATTCTTCATTGTTTACATATTTAAAACATGTATCTATATGTGGTTTTAGATGTTTCAAGGTGGACCATCTAATGTCGAAGAACCACCGGAACATGTGGCGGACCAACGCGCATACGAGGACTCAAGACCACCATTATCTTCATATCTATACCCTGAACCTGTGAGAATGTAAGTTACTTACATTTGACAAATTAACACATGTTTTAATTTCAACTCCAAAAAACTATAATTAGTGGCCAATACTATTGTCTAATGTGTAATCTAATGGTTAATACAATGTCCTAAGTTGTTTGATTTTACAATTATAAGTGTCAATTTTATAGGCTTCTTAAAAAATGTTGGCACCGGAATCCTGATGCGAGACCAAAGTTTGAAGATATAATAACAGAACTTGAATTAATTTTGGAGAATGAACAAAGAAAAGTGAGTGTTGGAATTTGCCGTACATGTGGAATCTTATGAGTTGCTATCATTTCAAGATATGTTTTGGGGAGTAATTTTGTGTGTATGGTATATGCAAACACATGTGTACGTATAGGTTCTATTGTTCCAAATGATAGCGTGTGTAACGTTGCTGCTTTGTACGTGTATATGTATATATGATATGATATGATATGATATGATACGATATGATACGATACGTGTTATATAAAATGAAAGTGAATTATGGGACACAATATTTCACCTTTCAGGTTAATTATTAATAACACAGTTTTTCTTGGTTTTTGGCTCTTAACAAGGAGATTTAAACATGATGGTGGTAACCACCCTCTCATCCCGACTATAGTTAGTTTGGTCCTAACAATTGGACCCAATTTGATTTAAAGCAACAAATGCGTTTAGAGAATCAAACAATAAATATGTCATTATGTCTTAATGGCAAGGGTGTACTATGTACATGTCAAGATTATTCAACATATCATATGTTAGCAAACCGTCAGCGATCCAACTATGCATGATCCCTAGAGTACCTTATTATTGTCCCCGTGATGGTGCCTCAATGGTGAGAAGGTGGTGATCTGTAATGGAGGTCTAGGGTTCTATGTCCGACACCATCTGATTTTCCATCGAGTACACGATCTACCTCCCCATATTAGCCGTGGGACCGGTGGTGGGAGACGCCAAATGGTGGCGTTAACCATTTGTTACATATTATAGTTATACAGTAAAACAAAACTAGGTGAATAGTGACTTTTACTGGGTTCTTTTTCAACAAAGATGGGCTTTGATTCTCTTATTATTTTCTATTACTACTACTATTATTACTATTTTCTCAATGGAGTGATAGTCACGTTTACGACAAGGTACATCTTAAGGTTTTACATTGAATTGTTGGAGTGATGTGCACGTTTATATCACGATGCACTTTAAGGTTTTACGCTGAAGTAGCAACCGTTGTGATGTTTTTTGTATATGTGTTTTGTGTTTTGTTATTTGGGCTCGTGTACGCACTTTTCATATTCGGGATCATGACGGAGGAACAAGTTCTTGTTCTTATCAAGAATTAAAAGAAATTTGTTAAATAATAATATCTTCTCG
Source organism: Stevia rebaudiana (assembly GCA_009936405.2). Taxonomy (NCBI): domain Eukaryota; kingdom Viridiplantae; phylum Streptophyta; class Magnoliopsida; order Asterales; family Asteraceae; genus Stevia; species Stevia rebaudiana. The sequence goes on from WOUH02000014.1 coordinate 8,980,714, forward strand.
TTAAATTTTTTATTGTAAAAAAACATTTTGACTATATACAGTTAATCAAGTATACATTAGGACATATCATACATGATTATTAAGTGTTGTTGAAAAAACATGATCATTAAGTTCCTGTCAATCCAAAGATGATATGAACTCGTTCTACTATCATATCCAAACGCACCCAAAATAAACAGCATTTTGATGACCAATCCCAAACACCCCTAAACAAACAATCCCAATTTACAAACACCCTGTAGAGTGTAGACCATCTTCAACCTCAGTCACCTGTATCATCGAGATTCAAGACCATTATTATCAACTTCAAAATCGTAAGTTGTAGATACAATCCCCAGGATTCCAATCGGAAGATCTGAAATTTTCTACATTTTTAAAGTAAATTTTCATTCATATTCCTAATAATGTATGTACAAACACTTACAATTTCAAATTATAACATCAATTACACAAAACCCTCATCTTGCTCTCACCGCTTAAACCCTAATCCACCTCATATTACCAAATCTCATTTCTTTTTCAAATTCAGACACGGGTTTTGCAATTCACCTAGAATTGTATCTGATTCGCCAAACAATTCGAGGAAAAACGTACGATTAGCTGGGATTCGAATGGAAGCGTTACAGGGGAAAGATGATAAGAAAGATAACGATGATGAGTTTTATATCAGAAGATGTGTAGAACTTGCTAAAAAAGCAATCGGATGCACTAGCCCTAATCCTATGGTTGGTTGTGTCATTGTTAAAGATGGTGAAATTGTTGGTGAAGGATTTCATCCGAAAGCTGGTGAGCCTCATGCTGAGGTACTTAATTAGTTAATCACATTTTATTCTTTCTTGTTTTTTTAATTCATATATAGTTGCTTCATTTCATATCCAAGTCAAACATATAAAAAACCTGCATTTTAATCATCAAAATAACCAGATTTTGTTAGCTTTTATATAGGTAGATTGAATTGAATTATAAAGAAAAAGGTTACAGTTGATACGTTTGGTGCAATAATTGTTTCTGATATCTAGTTTGTTACATTGAATTGTAAATGGTCAAATCTTTGTGTTATTAGATCTAGTTTTATTGTGGCTATCATTATATGCTATTATTGTGAAGTTAAAGCTAGTTGTGTAATTTTCTTGTAAAGACAGTTACAAAAACAGTTATGATAGAAGTTTAAAAGAATCATTGGAACATTAAATCTTGATTGATTTACAAAGTAGAAACAAAACATTTAACAATCTTTACTCAAAATGTATATGCACAAGGGTTAAATTGTATTTGAGTTTAGATTTCATGTTCAATTTTATTTTTATTTTTATTTTTTTGCAGGTTTTTGCTTTGAGAGATGCTGGAAAATTGGCTGAAAATGCAACTGCATATGTGAGTTTAGAACCATGTAATCACTTTGGAAGAACTCCACCATGTTCAGAAGCATTAATCAAAGCAAAAATTAAAAAAGTTGTAGTTGGAATGGTTGATCCAAACCCGATTGTAGCATCAAGGGGTGTTGCTAAATTAAAAAATGCAGGAATTGATGTTATTGTTGGTGTTGAAGAAGAAATGTGCAAGAAACTTAACGAGGCGTGGATTCATCAAATGCAAACCGGGAATCCTTTTGTTACCTTAAGGTAAGGTTTGTGTTGACTTTTAAGGTTATTGACTATTTTTAGTTTTATAATTGGTTTGACTTTTGTATCTCTTAGTTTTGATTATCTTTTTAGAAGCTAGCAATGCATGTGGTGGAAAATGTGGTTAAGTGAATGTGGGAATTTTGACACATTTTTTTTAAATGTTCATCTCTAACAGATCAAACGAGAAAAAAATAGCTAAAAAGAAACGGATCATTTTGGTTTGAATGGGTTGAAATTTGCACACGACGTAATTTTGGTGCATAAATTATAAAACCTCCTAAATCATTTTCTTCAGAAAATTAAGTTATTGCTGAAATATTGTAATTTTTTGTTTAATAATTAACACACTATCAATCTGAAATCTGGAATTATTCGTATGACCTGTTACCGACCCGCCCATTATCCACCACTACTTAAGACTATAGTAATCATCCATGTATTATATTCTTGTGATAATCAGTGTTGTAAAAATCGTGAGGCGTTAGTCGGGTGGTTAGGTACCAACTAGCGATTAATCAAGGATTAATTACATCAGATTTTTTTATATGTAATTTTTCAAAGTTATACACACACACAGTTTTGACCAATTTATTACCGATTTTGACCGATTTTCTCTGCATGCCGGTGTTATGGCTGATTAGTTGAAATCGCAGTGGTGACCACCGATTACCGATTAAATTCCTAATTAATTCGATTTTTACAACACTAGTGACCACCGATTACCGATTAAATTCCTAATTAATCCGATTTTACAACACTAGTGACCACCGATTACCGATTAAATTACCAATTAATCCGATTTTTACAAAACTGCAGATATTCCATCACTATTGATGGTGGTCTCTCAGATGATCTTGGAGAAGAATCCACAGAGTTTGGTGGATACTACTCAAGATTATTACAAGAACACGATGCGGTTATAATTTCTTCAAAATCATTACAAAAACATCCACTTCCTGAATCCAAAGAACCAAAATCCAACCAACCGCTTTATATAATAATTGCAAAAAATCCTATGATCCAGATCCCTGAACATACCCTTCAAGAATCAGCTTCAAAAGTCGTCATATTCACAGATCAAAATATGGTTTTGGAAACCGAACATGCGATCGAGACACTTGTTTTGGATCAAATGAAGTTATCGACAATTTTGGAGAATTTAAAAGGTCGAGGACTATGCAGTGTATTGTTGGATTTAAGAGGGGGATTTGATGACTTTAATGAAATCTTGAAGGGTATCGAGGGAAACTTGTTGCAAAAGTTGGTTGTTGAAGTGTTGCCAGTTTGGAGTGACAACAAAGAAGATATTACTGCACTTGAAGCAATAAAGATTAGCCAAAAAGCAGGTTTGAAGAATTTTGAACCTAAAAAAGAGGGTAAAAGTGTAATACTCGAGGGTTACTTTTAATCGATGCAATCTGTTTAACGAGTATCGCGATTTACAAGTCACTGGATCGCGATCCTTTTTTTTGTAAAATGTAAGTGATGAGTGTGTGAACTTGAAGTATGCGGTTAATTACAAACGCGTATAAACAGATGAATTGATCAAACAGCGTATGTATTCGCCAACTTGTTGAAATATGTATTCTATACACAAATATATACAGACTCCTACAGAAATCATTTCTTGAATATTATTTAATTAATCAGATGTTTATGTTGGGCCAAGTGGTTTGACCAGTTCCTGAAGTCGGGTGCCCGTTTGATGACCCTTTTTTGGAAGTATGATCTTTCATTTTTGCATCAAGTATTTCTTTAATCTTTTTCTCACTTGTTAATGCTTCTTGAACATTTTCATAAACCAATTTGCACAACTCATCTAACGCGAGCATTGGAAACGGTTCTTCGATTAAAACACCCAACTATAGTTGAAGAATATGTGAGAAAACATGTCAATATTATTCCTAACCAATAACTGAATGAAAGTTTCATTTGACTTTTGGAGGTCAAAATGTATGGTTTGAAGGTTTCAATTATGATGGAAAATTCTGAAACTGAGATTGATGCATCTCTGAGAATTTTTTTCAGATTTGAAGTGAAATTGATGTTTGAAAGTTGGTGGATTTGACCTTAAAAGTCAACCTGCACTCGGATCTTTCAGGAACAGGAAAATTTGAATGCCAAGTTTCTTTTGAGGTCAAGCTGTAAATTTTGGAAGTTTCAGATTGATATTGTGATTTAGAGTTTTGACACAAGATGGGCGTATTATTAATGCTTACGATAAAAAGATCAATCGTTTAGTTAAAAGATACAACAAAAGATTCAAATATATGGCAAAATTGATGTTTGGAAATTGGCGGGTTTGACCTTAAAAGTCAACCAGCACTTGGATCTTTTTGTAACAGAAATATTTGAATGGCAAGTTACTTTTGAGGTCAAACTGTAAACTTTGAAAGTTTGAATTTGGTATTATGCTGTAAAATTTTGACACCAGATTGCTGTCTTTCCATGCTTACTATAAATAAATTTATATTTTGAATCAAACAACACTCGAAAATATTCAGATTAATGTTTGAAATTTGACACGTTTGACCTTATAAGTCAAAGTGGATCTAGGAGCAGAGTTGACAGAAACCTCTTCAATGCAGAATAGAGAAGCAGCGCTGATGAAAGTAGCGGGGACCACGATCCAGTGACAATCATCCCATAGAATAATCGGAAGCGTAAGGTGCCATAAAACAAGAAATATTGAAGTCAAACGCGTGTAAGAAACCGGTATGGGTATACTTGTAATTTGCTCACAAACACCAATACCTTCATGGAAGCAACTCACTTTTGATTCCTGAAATGTAATCAACAGAATTTAAATCCCATAGTTTCATTACATCTAAAGAACATATGTAGTTTGACTTTTTGAGGTCAAATTAAGGACTTTGAAATAGAAAACTTACTAGTGCAGTTCGTTTCGATGATTCCAAATTTAACAACTGGATACTTTGAGAAATGAATTGAAAATGCAACACGGGCGGTGTTTGGATTTCATCATCCTCGAGCAGATTCTTTAGTTCTTTCCTTGTATCGGACCCGTGAATCAAATGACAATGCAATTGACTAAAAAAGTAGCAAAAATATCTAAACTCGAGATTTGTTAAGCACTTGAAGTTTTAAACTTAAAAACATAAATTCTTTTAGAAATTGTTAGCATGAAAAAAAAAATGAGGAAACTCTAAAAACACTCATAACCCAATCAAAAGTTTGAAACCCCTTAAAGTTGTCTTATTTCATTTTTCATCAAACAAAGGTATAGTTTAACTTTTCAGGTCAAACATAAACTTCCTCAATTCATAATCAACATCAATTCTTTTGATCACTTTCAAACATTCCGTTTTTATTTTCAATATCTGTTGTTAACCTAATACAAGCATATCAAAATCTTAAAGCAACTCATAAACAATCAATATTCTGAAGCTAAATTAACAATGAAATTTGACTTCACAAGTCCAACCAAAGGTGAAGTTGCAGAATTTGTAAACCACAAACCTTTAGAGCAACTGGAAATGCCAAAAGAAAATACTGCAAAAGTGTCATTGTTACCCTGAATCACTCTCCACACCAACAATCACTTTCCTTGCAAAATATTAATTCCATGTATAGTGTGTAATAGTTTTCTTAATTTCTTTCTAAACTTTGAACACCATATAAGCATAGCAAAACGTAAGTTAATCACCATAAAAGACTCAAATTAACATATATGATATCATCACCATCCATTCATACAAAATTAACAGTAAACCTAAGACAACAATCGCAATCAATTAACTAGTATTTCTTCATCATCACTGTCACTGTCCTCCCCATCGTCTTCATGGTTCCATCTGATGAGATCGTCCACATACTTCACTATATCATCTTGCTGGTTTGGCGGAGGTCGTGGTGGAGGCGGCGGTGGTTGTTGGCGTGGTGGTGGAGGGGGAGGCGGTGGTGGTGGAGGAGGCGGCGGTGGTTGTTGGGGTGGTGGTTGTGGCATCGGGGGCTGTAGCGGATTCGGAGGTTCCAAAACATGATCTCCAAATGCAGGTGGTTGGAGGTTGCCGGAGTTTGTGGCGTCAGCAGCACTGGCGTTTCCGCTGGGATAACAGTTTCCCATGGTTTAGTGAGGTGAGGAAGACGATAGCTGGCACCACTCTATATAGACCAAAGTCAGGGTCACGGTCACGGTCACGGTCACAGTACCTTCCGCACCAAGTTCTCTTTTATTTATTACAATAAATGTTGCTTAATTAACTTATAAACAAAAATGTATTTGATGGGATACTCCAATATTGTAAATTTGGTAAATATGTTTAAATAAAAACAATTAACATAACATTTTATAATTACGATGTCATGGTTTTATATCATTTATTTTTTTATATAATACTGATCTTACCCCCTAAGTTATATACGTCTATGTATGATGTCTAAATAACCACTGGTTAAGTCGGTTACTAAACTTCAAGTTGGTTTTTAAACATTGTCAGTTTTCATAATTATGTATTGAGCTCGCTATTAGGAGAGTTGAAAGCTTATCATGGAGCTGGGATATCTGGTTGAGCTGAAGAAAGTTGATCGGCCCTAAAATCGTTTGTATTTTTAGCAAAAATGTGGAAACCGCTTAGTTACTAAGACTGGGGTTAAAGACCACTAAAAAAAATCAAAATTTAATTTTATCTAAGATATTTGATAATTATTGAACTTGAGTTATGAGTACAAATGATTTTTTTTCAGGAAGGAAGCTAAATGTTTCACAAACTGAACTCAATCGAGTTCAAATTACATGCCCTAATAGAGACTCATACAAATTAATCGTGTGTCACGACGATAACTGATGAGATTGAATATTACCATGATTTGAATGTCGGGATTGATCTTGACGGCGATTACACTTACTGCGTAACTGACGATTTCAATTAATATTTGACTAGTCTTTCCTTTCGTTTAGGGGTGTGCTCGATTCGATTCGGTTATTGGCCGAAACCAAAACCGTAACTGAAGTAATCAATTATTATTTTTAATTAACTGTTTGGGTTTTTGTTATTTGGTTTTCGGTTTTCTTGTCAATACAAAAGATGCAAACAAGGTGGTTCAGGATCGGTGATTTATTTCAAATAGTTTATGTGATTCTTGATGGTGGACGATAGAAACAGAAGAATAAAGGAAAGTACTATAATGGAAGTGGTCTGAGGTTCAAACTGATTTTAGTTACTTTTTAAATAGGAGGTCAGGTGTTCGAAACCCTTCTAAGGCAAAAAAAAAATTATGGGTGAGAAAGGTTATGGGGTTTTCCAATTGGTTTCCTCCTAGGGTGGGGCACACCTGGTAATAGGTGTTGTAACATGCACCGAGTCTACTTGACTCGAGAAGATCCTAGATTTAGGTGTTAGTGTTAAAAAAAAAAAGTTTTATGTACAATTTTCAGGTTATAAAATTCATTTACACCTTCAATGTAAATCTTACTACACAACGATTACCAATTAGTTATTACTCTATAGCAATTTACACAGTATCCAAAATTTTATGTCAAGCTTTTATTTTTTTTTAATCACATGTGTGAACCCTTTTTCTTTACATCTATATGTCAAATTTCTCATATTGTGCTTAAGAAGTGGATAATATCGGCTCGGTTTCTCAATTTCTCGGTAGTTTCTGTTCGGTTTGGTTCGGTTACATTATTCGGTTTGGTTCGGTTATTTTCGTTTATTTGAAAATTAATAACCGAAACCGAACCAAAAATATCAGTTCGGTTATTTTCGGTTTTCTCTTTTAGTTTGGTTTTTTCGGTTTGGTTTTTTCAGTTAATTCAGTTTTAGTTTGGTCTTTTCAGTTTCTTGCTCACCGCTGCTGCTTTCGTTATCTAAAAGGGACTCGCATGATGCAGTGAAAGACACAAATATTGGTAATCACACGTTACATGATTATGTGTTTTTTTAATATAATTTTTTTATAGCAATACATATCAAAATTAAGGGGATTTAAAATACTCTTTATATTAATATATATTTCTTGTGAAAAACGTATGCAAAAGTTTTAGCAAACGGTTCACCTTCAACTAAAGAATCAAGTGTAATTAAGCGTACAACAAACAACACACATTTGACTTAACTTAAATCATGTTAATTTAGACAAGACTCTAACCTGCTATCGAAAAAAAAAATGTCAAGTGGAACATTCTTGTTAGCTTGTCACTGATGAGCAAATTAATTCGAATTTTCCCTATTTAGTGATTATATAAGTATTTTTTATTCAAAAACACCTCCAACCAATTATATCTGGACACATGTCCCAAATGCACCATTACTTTCCTTTTTAGTATATGTCTGTTACCCCGTTCCATTAGCTATTTTGTTACTAGTGGTCCCGCCTTGTTATTGTCTTATTGAGAGGATAGATTTGTCTTCTAGCGAGATACTTTTAGAAGCTTCTCCGGGCTCATCGATGCCCTTCTACCCATTAGTCTCCTTTAATTATTTTTGAACGGCACAATGATTAATAATAAAATCACATTAAGATTATCACAGAATAATATATATTGCTCTTTCCTAATTTTTGGTTTGTTTTTTGAAAATTTTGTTATACTTTTGATCGGTTGGCTTTTATATTTTTAAATGGTTGTGAATAAACAGAATGGTTTATGGTTTTATACCATAAACCGGTTGTATAAAATCGGACCGAACCGTAAGATTGATATGTGTGTGTATATTTCACTTTAGATACATTTATATTTATTCTATGTAATTTGGTTTAATCGAATCAAAAGTTCTATCTTGTTGGTTTTGATTGCTGGATTAAGTTATGTTTCTCTTTTTGTTGAGTGTTGGCCTTCAAGTAACAAGATGCTCACTTACCTTAAAGTTGCTAAAACGTTGTTGTCAGTATTTTGACTGATTTGTTTAGCGTGAACATTGCTTTGATATAGTTCTGAGATTAGTGTTGAATTTGACCATATATCGCATCTTCCATTTGATGTATGATGATATATAAGTGATTAGAAATGAACACTATATATAATGGTTGAATCATTGCTTCACACTTCACATAAACAAATAATAACTATCTAGAATTCGAATGTCAAACTAATCTCTTAACTGGATGATGAAAAAATACACACCATGTAAGAAAGCAAGATCAAGCCAAAACCGTGAAATCCAAACCGTTAGTAACGATTCGGTTTTAAATTTCCACGGTTAGGTTTTTGTTTTTGATAATAAAAGAATCGTTACTAACGGTTCGGCTCACGGTTTAACCTTAAAACATCCCGTTATCTATTGGTCGGTGAGTAGTTATTTGAAACTTGAGCCTGGATCGTTAAAAATAATAAAAGTATATATGCAATCTTTATAACGATTAGCAAGTCAAGCTCGAGCGTTAAAAATACAAGAAACAATTCGGGCTCAAGTTGATAGCAACACGACCAACATTTTAACCGTGTATGGATCAACAGCCGGATACGGGTCCGCAACGGTTTGTGAGTCAGATTTCCATGATGATGGCGGGTGACGAAATC
>WOUH02000014.1:9000965-9017882 GCA_009936405.2 Stevia rebaudiana
GAAAGTTCGGGTTTTGTTGTTGATAATTTAACATAAACTGTCGAAACTGTTCGGGATCGGAAAAGGGATTGAATTCTAGGTTGTTTGTGTTGTTTGGGTTCATGTTTGCAAGTATTTTGTAAGAAAATAGAGATTAGAAGAGAGGGTTTTGGTGTGTTTTTTTATAAAAGTGAAGTGGTATTTATAGGGTGACATAAAATTTAGTTTTTTTTTTTTTTTTTTTTTTTAATCAAAATGACCGTTTTTTAACGGCTCTTTTTTTAAAAATGGGCCCACCTAACCAACCAATCAATGGGAGAAGAGGAGAGACGACGGGGAGCGGGAGCCGTTGGCTCGTGGGATTCAAGGCCGCCGGGGTAGGGGACGGTGTTCCCGCCGGGGCCCGCCGAGATAAGCTTCCCTGCCCGGCCATCGGGGTATGCATTACAAATGGTCTAATAATAACCGAATGATAACGAGCAATTTTTTATTTTAGAGTAAATTGTAGTTTTCGTCTCTAAGGTTTGTAAAGACATGCAGTTTCAGTCCACCTTTAGCAGTTTTCATCCCTGATGTTTCATTTATTAGCAGTTTTCGTCCTCGAGACTATATTCCGTCTACACTTTAGTCTACTTATTTGGGTGTTCTGATAAATAAAAACACGCAACATTGAACAAAATGCCCCCCGTGTGACGGGAACATTGGAAATTCTAACAGAAGTGTAAACGAAAAATAGACTCAGGGATGAAAACTACTAAGAAATGAAACCTCATGGATGAAAATTGCTAAAGGTGGACTGAAACTGCATGCCTCTACAAACCTCAGGGACGAAAATTACAGTTTACTCTTTATTTTATTTTTTTGGATGGTTTTGTGGAAATCTCGTTTGTGTTTGTTACTTGTTAGTTTGAGGAATAAGAAATTTGGTTTGGTTGTTAAAAAGAAAAAACATAAACATAATATGAATAATAAATTTTGTTTATTTAGTTTTGGTTATTTGAATATGCATGATCAAGTAATTTTGTTCGTTTAGTTTAGTTAAATTTCGTTTGTTTGGTTAAGTTAAACTTTGTTTGTTTAGCTAAAATGAATTGAAATGAACGAACATAAATTTTGTTCGTTTAGTTAAAAGGATGAACGTGGATGAAGTTCACGTCTGTTTGTTAGTGTTCGTGAAGGCTCGAAGATATGTTTGTTTATGTTCGTTTATCTTCGCGTGTTATGCTCACGTATGTGTTCTATATTCTTAAACTTTCTATTATTAATATTACTACTTTCATATTATATTATATACTATCTCAATCTGGCATGTATGTAGTGCACTTTTATTTTTATCTTGTTTAAATAGTTTGTTTTTCATTTTGCAGAAGTGTCGGCTAACTTGGTTGATTAAGACGTTAAGTGTCTTGGGTTTGTTTTTTGATAGTTCTAAGCCCGTTAATTTCTGTACTAAATTGAATTATCTTTACTAACATTAGTTTTTTCTTAGACTAATTTGTGATTGCGTTTATTTATTTTTGTGGTGTCTCAGTTAGAGCATTCACATTTGGTTCTTTATTTTTATCTTTATAATTTACTAAAAATCACTACATTTTCTCTCTCCTATTCAATTAAATAATATTTTTTTTACCTTTATCACTATTTTTTCTCTCTCATATTCAATTAAATAATACTTCTTTTACTTTTATCATCACATTTTTCTCTCTCCAATTTACTTTAATGAAGAGTGTTTCTTTATATTTACTAGTTTCATCAGTTTCTTTATATATCTCTACTCACAACCACTTTCAACCAATCTCTATAATATAAAGAACTCACTCACATAAATTATAAAGATTCAAATGTGAATGCTCTTACTAAACACAGCTGAGCACCTAAAGCAATTTGTTGGTACTTGATTTGGAGTTCTCATGTGACGAGGGGTGACGAGGGGTGACTAGGGTTTGATACCCTTTCGTGCAATTAAATTACTCTATTTAATTCTTATGCCATATTTTTTCTTACACTCATGCTACCGCAACGTACGGGAAGAATAATATCTTTTATATACGTTTCAATCTACATAATCGGTCTATCACGACTTCGTATGTCTCTTTTATAAGAACTAGTTTAAACACAGATAAAAAAGTAACATTTAATTGAAAAGGATATTGAATTATACAGATGTAGATGGAGAAACTACTATGAATGCTCTTATGTCTAACAATTGTAATTGTGAATTTTTTTTTTATAATGTGTAAACTCATGTGTTTATGATTTGTTCATGAACTTGTTCAATTCCTAACGAATCATTATGTGTTACCAGACGAACGAACAAGGGCTCGTTTGTTTTTGTTCGGTTCACTCGACTTGTTTACAACCTAATTGTCACATAAGATTTATTTGAGTCTTAAAAAATACTCGTTTTGTTTAAGGTAATTTGATATATTAGTAATCAAGTTTTCCACTCGAGTTTGATTTCTTGTTCCAGTCTCATGAAATTATTAGGTTATCGCTTGATGAAGTGTTATTTAAACCAGCTTTAGCCTTCAGTTTATATTTTCTTTTTTACTTTCTATAATTTATAGTTGGCATAGGTGAAAGCACACACGTAAATATTCCATTTGAAGTGAACTAACTAACCACCATGGATCAAAGAAGGAGCAAAGAAGCAATAAGGAGATTGAGAATCGATTTCATTCTTGAAGATGGACGACTACACATGACCCATATTATATTTTAAAAGGTGACAAAAATATAAATTTACCCTTTATATGTCATAGGTCAGTTAACATGTATAAAAAATATTATAAACTATTGATAATAACAATAGTGAGAAGTAGAGGGTTGTGTACACTAATGTTGGATTCACATGAGAGATGAGAGGTAGGGTGTTGTTGCCTCGCTTTTAAAGTAAAAAAGATAATGTTAGTATGTGTTTGATCCATGTTTATAAACTTTAAAGCTCATGGTTTGTTTTGACTATATATGCAAAAGAAATTATTGTACTACAATAATTTGGTTTATTTTGTAAAATGTGGCATCTCATTGTACTAATATTGACCGTTTTTTCCACTAGGAGCTCACGAATATGTTTTTATTGCCGGGGTGACGAGTTATCAGGAGGTCACGCATTATGGTGTTACTGTCACTTGAGCATGCTTAACTGTAGAGTTCTCCTCTTATTTATTACCATTAAGCTCAAATCTCGCTAGTGGTATTAGACACAGAACGTGTTTATGAACCAGAAATCTCTAATGTCCACGGTTGATATGAGATTTGCATCGGATGTTACATTTCAAGTTTTATCATAAGTATCATCTATTAATGTTTTTATATCTATAGGACCTATTTATTTATTACTTGTCAGTTGTCGGGCACCTGAAATCATGAAAAAATGATAATCCGGTTAAAAAATATTTCTCCTTTTTTATTTAACTTTGAATATGATCACAAATGGATATTAAATACTTTTACAGTTGATTGCATTAATTAATCAGACATGTTTGGTCAAGTTTTGCAACATGCAAATTCTCATAAATTCCCAAAAAAATACATAAATTGACTCTCATTTTATCAGATTAAAATTGTTTCTCAAAATTAGATTGAAACTAAAGGTTCTTATCAAATAATTGTTTTGTCTTGTAGAGCATGGAGAAACATTATCTAAAGATTCATCATGTCTGACCCTAATCAAACACGTAATTAGTTAGCAAAAATGGTTCTACATCAAAAGGTCTCCATGGGCCATCTAGCGGGCTAAAATCGTGAGAATATTATAGCCTCGTAAGACACCAGTGGCAAAGAGATTTAAAGTACTTCGTCATCCATATCACTATAGTTTACCTTAAAAAATACATATATCCCCAAATTATGTTGATCTTAAAATCTCGTATGTCTCGTTTATCATACCTATCATCATTTCAATTAAATAATATTTTTTATTATTACATAATTATTTTTCTCTTACATTCAGTCGTTCACTAACAATCACAAAAACAAAATATGAGAACTGGATACAGAGAGGGAACAATGGATATTTATATATACATAATCGCTTTAATTTTCTCATGGTTGTGAAACTAAAAAAATAAATAGTCGACTAGTCGAAAATTAATCGATAGTTGGACGTCCTTTGATGGGATTTCCCTAATCATACAAGAAATGGGTAGTCGGTTAAAGGTGTTCAAAGTCATTACTATGCAGTCCAAGTAGAAGAAAACTGAACTCGTCGTCTGGTTCTAGGAAAATCGGAGGTGTAATTAGAGCTTACATGTGGATTTCTAATGGATATGGGGTGATAGCGATGCCACATATGCAGACTGGAGTTGTTGAAATGGACAATGGAGATGAAACATATGCAGGCTGGAGTCGACGAAACACACAATTGGAGTATCAGACATTAGAGGTGAAAGAGACGAGATGACGAGATGGAGTTGAAATAGACGATGTAAATGGAGTAGTGACTTAAGTCGACATATATCTATTAGAGTTTTAATAAATTAAAGATTTCATCGTCTAAGATTTAAAGCTTTTATCACATTGCTTATTTTGTTTATATAGAGTAATATGAATTTTTATGCTTCTTTAAGTTGTAAAGCTTTTTATGCTGTACACAAATACTACTTATAGATTAAATCATTTGTCTCTTTTGATTATCTACTTCATAAATAATTTATTTATATTAGGTGTATATATACATAAAATGTTAAAAAATTGGATATAAAATTTTAATTATATTAATCCCGATTAATCCTTGATCGGGATCATCATCATCACTAACTAGCGTCCAGGGCTTAGCGCTTTTTGACAACACTGGTTCTATGTAAAACTGAAATAGGTGAATTTTATTATTCACTAAATTGTTATGAATGGAGATAGAGATCAAAATGTAAAAGTGAAATAATTGAATTTCATTCTATTCGGTACGGTATTTAGGACCAATACAATTATTTAGATGAATTTAATATCGATGTTAAGTTAGAAACTTGTGTATTATGCAAGGTTACAAGATCAACAATTAAATTTTTATCATTAAAACATTTTGAATATATACATTAAATTATATGTTCTGAATACTCAAAACAAATTAATGTTTGATACTTATGTGATTATAAATTATGATTCGAGCTTTAAGATTATTTATTATATCTTTTTAAATATTAATTTCTTAAATATAATTGGTAACTATATAAATAAAAGAAAAATCAATATTAAATTTTAAATAAAGTAAAGTAGTAAACTGTAGTTTTCATACGCTATATTTACAGAGCTTAAGATTTCAGACTATCAGCCTACCTTAAGAGTTTTTGTTCGAAGCGCTTAAAATCTCAACAATTCTCGTTTTTAAACCCTTAACATAAACTATTAATACTTGAAATATTAGAGACGAAAAATTGTTAAGACTCGAAAATCCAGGGATGGTTTCGGCTAAGTATTGTAAACCTTAGGAATAAAAAATTTAGTATACTTTCTTAAATATATAAGATTAATACTTAATTAGATAATATCATATTTACAATTTTGAAACTTCAAATCTATTCTAGAATTTAAGATATGTAATATTTTAGAATTTAAGATAAATAAAAATATTTAAAATATTTGATGTATGATATTATTTCATCATCATCATCATCATCATCATCATACTCAGTATATCCCACCTAAAGGTAGGGTCTGAGGAGGATAAGATGAAGACAAGCCTTACCTCTATCCCGTAGGAATAAAGAGGCTGCTCCAAAAGAGACCCCGACTCATGATGCCTGAGTGACCATCAACCCAACGCTTTTAACGTTATTTTCACAAAAATAAGTAAAATAACGTTAAAACTATTGCAATTTTACTTTTACACCATCGAGGGTCCACACATATATACATTATATGCATGCACCGCAAACGGGGCGCATTATTTGAATATATTAATCTATTATTTTAGATCAATTGAAAATCTTGAATATATTTTGTGCTTAAATATACACCATTTCTATATATCTTCTTCCCCCACAACGTGTTCTCCCCCAAAACCTACCTAGTGAGGGGGCTTTGTTTTCTTCCTCGCAAAAGCTTTGAATCTTCATCGCAGGTATCATAACAACTCTTAGTTTTTGTGTAAACTAGGGCTTCCATTTTAGCACTAAATGACGCTTTTCATCGGTCTATTCTGGAGTAATTTCTGTAGATTGTTACTAAAGTTGAACATGATTTGGAACTTTGCTGATTCAACCTCATTTTACTTTGACAATCACATCGCGCGTTGCTGATTTAGAACATTCATGAATACATTTAATAATTGACTTGCTTTGACTTGATTGCAGATTAGTTTAACTGTTTAAGTGACGTAGATTGCAGATTATTAACGTTTGTGCATTTAGCAATCTTCTCACTGTGAAAATTGATGCCGTTTTTACTAAATTCGATTGGAGATTTATTCGGATTTGACATAGGATTGAAGATTGAATAATTTTGAGAAATGTAGGAGACATTTATTGAATTGTTTTGTGTTTTTAAGGCTCAAATTGTTTGAGGCACCGGATTATCAGAACTCATAGGTTTTTTGATGCATTTTGTTTCTAGATTTGGCTGGAACTTCCAGTTGCGTTTCATCAAAACGCATATTCAGTTGGTGTTTTGAACTCTGACTTGATTGTTTGAATCAACAGTTAATTACATTGCAATTACTTCAATACATGGGAACTTATTTCTTACTTAAAGACTTAATTATAATGCACAACTGAAGCTGTTTAATTTGTTTTCTGACTTGTCATAATTCATTATTCTTTTGCTGGATTTTTGTTTTGCTTTAAGGTATTCACCTTTATCTGTGTGGTTTATGCTCTCGTAGTATCGGTTTCATTTTGTTTCTACTGAAGTTTCTGTTTCTGAATTTATTTTTTGTTTAATTCCATGAATGCAGATACAGTTGAGTTCATTTCACTGGACTTGTGATGGAGCAGGTAATATTACATTTTAAGCTTTCCTAGAATATTAATGATATATGCTTTTATGCTACTTGATTATTAATAATAATATTATTCTATAACTACAGTATGAGAAGGTTGAGAAGATTGGTGAAGGAACATACGGTGTGGTCTACAAGGCGCGCGACAAAGTTACAAATGAAACAATTGCTCTGAAAAAGATTCGTCTGGAACAAGAAGATGAAGGTGTACCAAGCACAGCAATCAGAGAGATTTCACTCTTGAAAGAGATGCAACATGGAAACATTGTCAGGTAATTTCAATTCTAGAAGCATCTTAAATGCATTAGATGTTTTCACATGTACGCGTTTAATGTTTTTAGTTTATGTTCTACGAGATGATTATGGACCAAATGTTGACTTTCTGGTGATAGGTTACAGGATGTTGTGCACAGTGACAAACGATTGTATCTGGTTTTTGAGTATCTGGACTTGGATTTGAAGAAGCACATGGACTCGTGTCCGGAGTTTTCAAAGGATCCACGCCTTGTAAAAGTGAGTAATTATATATTTTTTGTCACAAATTTGTCGGTCTTACTTCTTATTTGCAATATTAATATGTTTTTATTACTTATTCACTTATATGCAAGTCCTTCATGAGAAAAGTTGAGTTAGATGTGACAAAATGGGTTAGTCAGATGGGTTAGGTAACAAGGTAAATGGGTTCATGACTTTTTTGACCCATCTGACCTGTGTTTTTTTTTTCTATTTGACCCGTTAGAGACGGATCATGATCTGAATTTACACATTCATAAGTAGACGTGTTCAATTTTCCATCTCTAATTTGAGGACTAAGAATTTGGTTCTATCTCATATTATGTTATATTCATAACCTGCAGACATTTCTTTATCAAATCCTACGTGGCATTGCTTACTGCCATTCGCATAGAGTTCTTCACAGAGATCTAAAACCTCAAAACTTGTTGATTGATCGTCGTACCAATGCACTAAAACTTGCAGATTTTGGATTGGCCAGAGCCTTTGGTATCCCCGTGAGGACATTCACACATGAGGTATTTTGCATACTTTAAATATTTATTTTTTATGAAAAAAACTTTATCATATATATTTATATGCACAAGTGCAATACAATCAAGCACAAGGAATGAGAAACAACATCACATGTTAGTTAATTCTATATGTACTTTTATTAAGGTGGTGACACTGTGGTATAGAGCGCCAGAAATTCTTCTCGGGTCCCGCCACTATTCTACTCCTGTTGATGTTTGGTCAGTTGGTTGTATATTTGCTGAGATGGTGAACCAGCGACCACTCTTTCCCGGAGACTCTGAGATTGATGAACTCTTCAAGATTTTCAGGTTTTATTTCATGAAACTTTTTAATTTTTAAACAAGTGAATAGTTTTATAAATCTGTTATCCTATTAGTCAAGTATTTTTTTGTCTTCCAGTAATATGATGAATTTGTTGGACCAAAAATTAATAGGTAGCAACATGGGTCCGGGTTAAAAGGGTCATTTTGGTAAATATTATTGCATTGGTAACTAATAATTCATATTATTTGTTTAATTATAGAATAATGGGAACTCCAAATGAAGATACATGGCCTGGGGTCACTTCTTTGCCTGATTTCAAGTCTGCTTTTCCAAAGTGGTCATCAAAAGTGATAAATCTTTTTCTTTTATACCATTGGCTACTTTAATCTTTGATACTTTTAATTCTTTATTGTTTTAAATGTTACTGGACATGTGATATTACTAGAAGTAATTGGTGCATTTTTTTACTTTTCAGGACCTGGCAACTGTGGTCCCAAATCTTGAAAAAACCGGTCTTGATCTCCTACGTGTAAGTTTAAACTAATTGCCACCTTAATTCTTTATAGACTGATTATTGATCATAAATCATGACACAGTGGTACTTCTTATAAGTAAACTGTTTTACCAACTGTTGAATATATAAAAAAAATTTATTAAACAAATAATAGAACCCAATGTATTAAAATATTTTTTACTCAGAATTAGAATGGAAAACATGCTCCTGTGTTTATGGACCGAATCAGATATAATAGGAAAACAAGTTTTGAAACTGAATTACTGATATTTTTAGTTGCATATTATGGTATATGAGATTATGATCTGAACGCTTGTAGGCCACCGGTCTCATGGTTTCTGTCAAAAGTAGAAATAACATTGACCATGAATGTGTAAGAAAACTGTCTTTTTGACCAAAAAGGCCGGTGCGACACTTACTAAAACATGAGATATTGGTATATAGTCATCAAATATTTACTTTAGTAAATTACACCAGGAATGCACTGATATTTTATTCATGAAGGGACCAAAATTTATTTATTTATTTATTAATATTAGCTAATTATGTTTTGAACAAGTAGGGTGTTTGGATAGGTTTGTAGGATATTAAGTGTGGACATGCTTTTGCTGCATGAAGTTATAATAATAAAAAACTAAAAAATCAGATGTTGAAGTGTTTAGAATTTTGTTTAACTATCTAAGTAATAATTACATACAACGACCAAAAAGGACCATTTTGTGGAGAACAGATAAGTATTGTTAATTGTTTAAATTGGTAATTTGTCTTTATTTGCAAACAGTACAAAATAATCAGATAATTAGTTTCAAAACTTTGATTTGCAAACATCTAATGAGTAATCAATTTCAGAAAATGCTGTGTTTGGATCCCAGTAGAAGAATCACAGCTAGAACTGCACTGGAGCATGAATACTTCAAAGATATCGGGTTCGTCCCATAATTCACCAACATTATCACCATGTGCAAAAACCGAAGCCTTTTTTAAGGTTTTATTATGTGATATATGTGTGCGGTTTTTAGGTTATCACTTTCATTTCTTGTACTGTCTTAGGAGAATCTTAACGTTAAGCCATTGTCGAATTGGCTTGTGTGTGCGCGCGTGTGCCTTATCTTTTCCTCTGAACCCCTAAAAGTTTCATAATTTCTTGTAACAGTTTTCTTGATGAAGGACATATCATCATGTTTTTTTATTTTCTTGCAATGGATTCGTTTGGTGTGCATATTGCATCTGTTAGTTCATGAATTTGCATGTCAAATCAACGTATGTTATGACATATAAAAGTTGTTTCATGTGATTGATGCATTTTTCATGTATCATGTTGAACACCTTGATCAAATATATGTAGAAGAGACTAGAGGTGCACAAAACTGTTTTTCCTTTTTTTTTTTTTTTTTCACAAAGTAGTTCGATTTTGGTCAACAAAAGTCAAAACTGATTCATGTTTGAAACAAGTTTGTGAAGTGGAAAGGACTGGTTCAGTTTTAAACCCTTTTCTAAAATATAATGATTTGGTTTCAACCGGTTCCAAACCTGTTGACATAGTTCTTAAACTAGCGGTTCACTAGGTAACCGGACCGGTTTTGCCAAACGAGTTTCACAATCAGTTTTGGATTAAGTTTGGACTTTGGAACTGGTTTCGGTTTCCAATCCTTTATTATTTCACCTCTAGAAGAGGTCAAGAGGCCACTCACATGTGGCATGAACTTTATCTTTTTAAGCTTTGTTCTAAAGTTCTGTAGTAAAACTAGTAGTTAGTTTGGTTGTCCAAGTTAATCTTAGAAAGTAGAGGTGTAGAAAGTATAAACACTTTTTTTCTTAACTTGGTTTGGGTTGTAAACTGAATTGTGTGGTCAAACTTGGTCAAAACCGGTTTGACTATAAAGTGGTTTGGGTTTAGAGTGATTAACTATAAAGTGGTGTGGGTTTAGAGAGATTTAAAATGGGAAATTTTTTGATTGTCTATATCAGTTAGGGTTGATGTGAATGTAGGATTATTTCATAAGTGTCTTAGGTTGTTCACCACGGGCTTGTAGCCCAGTGGTACCAACCTTGACTTTCTAATGGGAGGGTTTGAGTTTAAATCTGGTTGAGACAGAAATACTGAGGCGGGGTCAAGGATTTACGTTGTAATTGGGTATGATCCCTGCAATGTCAAGGACCAAAGACGATCGAAATCCCGTCACATATTGTTCTAAATGTGCTAAAAAGAAAAGAAAGTAAATGATTTCATATTAAAGTGTTTTAGGTTTAGGTGTAGGATGATACTTTGCTGTCCCATAGTTAATGCCCATTAAACAAAACTACAACTAAAACATACTATCGCTGTGTATAAAGTAGTTATTTTATGTCAATTTAACCTGTAGTGTTAAAAATGTGCAATTATTCTATTTCATGAAAAAGGTATAACTAAAGATAATGAGAAACTTGCCTATTTATTGTGAAAGTAATACTTTAAAAGATATTAAAAATAAAATAAAAAGAAGATAATTTATTTTAGGACTTATCATTACAATAAATACATGAAATACAATGTCTTCCAACCTCATCATCTTAACATATGATAAGATCAAGGAAATTATCAAGACAGATTACATGCTAATAGGTTGGATATAGTGATTATAGTCAAACTGTTAGTTTAAAAACAGCATAAAATTGACTGGGTTTAAACAGGTTTTATATGTGATTAATCATGATTATTGTATAATTTACAAAGCCCTACACTGAGTGATTGTATAATTCGAATAGAACTAAACAAACTCGGAAGTAAACAAAAATAATTATTCGTTATTTAGCCATTTAAGATCGAATAAGAACCAAATGACTAAAGAGACAAAAGACAAGAGATACATCATTTTACTGAAAATTAAAATCTAAAGACATCATAACCAATTTGCATGTCTAAATCACAGACAGAAGGAAACAATCTACAAAACCATCATCTGTTTACAAACAAAAGCAACATACATTTTTCCATATCATATAAACATTAACAACCCAACTCACAAATTCACATGTTCTTCAACACAGAAACCACAAACATAACACAAATCTAGTGACCGAACACTTGATCACAACATGCTATCAGCACGAGCTGGAAGCCTTCTGAAGAAACTCAACCCAGCAGACGGCAACCTATGACGAAACCTCGGATGTCTCATCACATAAAACCCGCTCAATATCACAAGCACCTGAAAAGGTGTCGCGTATAACACAAACGCGGCTACAAGACAAAACACCATGAATATAAGCGTGGCACGCGGGTCTCGCCAGCTCAGCAGCCCTTGCACGCGTTCACCTTGGCTTGCTATATCCCCAACCACAGACTGGATCCGACCCGCGACACTTCGTAACCGATCATACCGGTGCCGAACAATGTCCGGGTTACGAGACGTCGGAAACGTGTCGAATTCCTCGTCTAATTCATCGGGGCTAACCCCGTCAGCATATGACAACCGCGTGTTCATATGAGGTGGATACTGGGCCCGGAACCAGTAGTTCCAGAGCCCGATAAGGAACATGTAGAGAAAGCCCGTTGGGAGAATAAGTTCCGGAAACGAAACGAGCATCACGAAGAGAACGTGAACGAGCACGGTCGTGATCGGGTTCTTCCACAAACAAACTTCACCAAACCATTTACTTATAGCAAAAACACCGTTAAAAACCGACATTAACCTGAAGAAGTTAGCTTTACTTCTCCTCATACTCCATAAATGTGAGTTTGCATCAGTCATGAACTCAACGATTTCTCTCCTGAGTGGCGGTTCGGCTCGACTGAGTCGACTAGCCACAATCACAACCGCCTGGTGGCGGAGGATTTCAAGTTGAACCACCGTCAACGGTCTCACATAATGCATTTTGGGTAAGAGTGGTTTTGAGTACATATACATCATGTTCATCATTGAAGTACTTGAAAACCGAATCGCCAAATGCAATTCACCCATTTTTTTCACACCCGACGGATGCAGAACCAGTAACGGGTATGAATGGGTATAAACCCGACCCGTTTCAAGAGTCGAGATCCTGATACGGATTTTCCCGATTCTTACATCTTTTGAGTTTGAATCTTTATCGAGCTGTGAGTTATCAAAAACACCGATGGTTATAACCGTTGACGGGTCGTAGACTTCCCAAGTATACTGCTCGTTGAATTTTGGTGTCAAACTGTCGATAACGGTTCGTGTTCGAACCCATTTGTGACCATATTTAGCGACACAATACGCATCCGTTGTTCCTCTTCCATCACGGGTTTTCATTGGGTGAAGTGCACCAGCGTTCAAAATACCGAGTTCCAAAATCCCAACCGATGGTTTCCATAACTGTTTAGCAGTCGGTCTGAGATCACTACTGTACTGAGTCGACTCATCGAGTACATGATACCCACCATCTAAACAAACCCGAAGATGCAACCGAGTCGCAAACTTATCTTTCTTCTTCAACTTTTCATCAACATCATAATCACTCGGATCTTGAAGATTAAACCATCGCGAGTGAATAAGGCGATCATCTGCGCGTCTCTCGACACTATTCAACGGTATGAACACCTTCCCTAAAATCTCATCTTTACCGGGTCCCACACGATCTTCAACCGTAAGAATCAAATGATCTTCAAACGGTTCAGCAGCAACCAACATCATATCTTCATTCCATAATGCATTCGCATTTCTTGCTTGAACTGATCTTGTTTTCAAAACCTGATTATTAATCTGTACTTTCACATAAACATCGGGAAACCGGTTCTTTTCACTCCAAACAAGATCTTGCACCTCGATTACATTAACCCGAACATACCAAAGTCGAGGCGAATGGTAGACTTTTGAGCGCGTATACATTGAAGTTAGCGCGCTGTTGACACTACCCGTTGCTTGATCAACAAGAAAAGCATCAGGAAATGCTTCATCTGCTTGTGTTCCAATCCAGACTGCAAGCATTAGTTCACCTCTTTTCTTGTCACCCTTTTTGTCCTCTAACCGGTACCATTCGGGTGCTAACGGGCTATCGGGTGGGACCCGCGTAGGAATATCGTGTAAATTCACACGAACGATCCCGACAAAGTCGTCCTTTATCATGTCTTTGTCTTTAACCACAACGTCTAACACGGTTGCTTGCATTCTTTCGCGAGAGAACGCGAAAACCGTGTTCCATTCGGGGCTCGATGTTTTTGAAAAATGTTGTGTGATTCCTCTGTAGTTCCCGACCCGTACCTCAACAAACGGGTCAAGACTCCCGGTTAAATCCATGGTTGGGAGGTCTTGGGCTTTCACGACCCGAACGAAAAGAAACTGCATCGGCTCCACGAGGTCGTAAGTGCTGGCCCGTCGGTTATCACGGGTCACGACCCGACCCCCGATCACCTGACCACCTCCAAGAAACGGGCTTGTTTCTTTGAGAGCAAACTCCATTGGTTGTGATGAAGATCCGGAGTACATTCGCACCATTTTTGGTTGACTTTGCATTTGACTTTGATTTTGATTTTGGTTTCTCATGTCTTCAACTCCATACGCATACGGTTGTTGTGGTTGGTTCATAGATGCCATGTATGGCTGTTGTGAAGGAAACTGAGGTTGTTGAGCAAAATTCGAGTTTGGCAAATGATAAAATGTTTTTCTTGAATCTTTTGATTCTTTTCTTCCATTAGAAGAAGTATCCATCATAGGAACCGCGTTTGAAGACATGATTGACGGGTTATCTGTAACAAACACTTTGAGACCCAACTCGCCTTTCACACGTGAAAAAATGCTTCGTTTTTCCAACGGATAGTGAAAAACAACAGAATCCGAATAAGGAACAAATGATGTTCCATTGATGTGAACTTTACCCATGAAAGATTTTGCATTGATTCCTTTTGTTCGGTTGTAAATGTATGCATCGAGTGTGAGGTTTGGTAGGTTGTTCGGGTCGGATATGTTGAAGTAGAATGTTTCGTTCCAATACGGGTCAAGATCCTTTTCTTTGACCGTGGTGGTGAACTTTTGGTGGTCAAAGTGAAGCTCGACATATGGGTTAGCCGAACCCTGACCGTCTTTAGCCATGAGCCCATGTGCACCTTGGACCTCAACTCCAAGCTTTAGGTTGTTCATGTTTTGAGATTGTTCACTTCTCAGAGAATTTTTATCAAACAGTTGGTGGGTCTTTATTTCAACACCTGTGAAGAACAATATATTTGTTTAGTAAATTGAAGCTGTAAGTAATACAGTTTAAATCTTCTCAAACAGTAGAATTACAGTGAGAAAGTGATGGGATTTCATGTTTTCATGAACAAACGTGTATATAAAGGGAATCATAACTGAATAATTATGATCATGGATTGGGAATATTGGATTCTAGATGTCATCAATTTTGCTTTTTTGAGAGAATCAATTTTTTAGGGATAAAAGAGGGAATCAATTGGAACAACAAGGAATCATCAGCAAAAGGGATGATACTTTAGCTTGATTATACTCTATTTACTGAGATTATTTTTACTTTTAAGATCAAAAGAAAATTAAAGTTACTAGATATGCAGGTGATTCAATTTTGAACCACATGTTTTCCTTTTACCCCCAAAATTCAGACTAAAAACACTCTAGAACTTTCTAATCCAACAATCAAGCAAAAGAATCACATATAACAGAGCAGATTTCTTCGAACGAAGAAAAGTCAAATTCTCAAACGAAAATTCAAAATCAGCATCTGATTCTTCGAATCGGAGCTCAATTAAAGACATCTATTGGTGTATATGTGTGTGTATGTAACTAACCAATCATCATCGCCCACAACACAGAGAACTGGACCAAAAAGGAAATCAAAATAACAAACAGTAAAATTGAATCGAAACAATTACCTTTGATCTTATAACAGCCTACAATTTGAAGAACTCTTGTTGCTTAATCAAATTTACAGAGAACTGATGCTACCATTTGGGTTGATTAAATTATACATCGTAAGATGAATTCACACAATAATGACGAAAAGATGAAGAAGAAAAAGTGAAAATTCTTGGAAGAGTCGGAGAAGAAGACCAATGTGGTAAGCGTTTTTCGTTTGGAATTTATTGTCAGAGTACAACACGCTTTTGTGTCATTGTAATCCCAAAATTTAACATGAGCCACATATTTAATTTTATATTAATAAATAATAAATTAAATAATAAATAATAATCACACCAATTTTCTTGGTCAACTTTTAAGTTCACTATTTTATACTAATCCAAGATTATTAATTTCTTATGATGTATAATGGATACCAAATTTATTAGTTATATCACACCATTATCAATTGAATATGTAGTAGTATATAAATAAAACTAACTCAAATTTAATATTTTGTTAAGTGAGGTAGCATGACCCCTAATCTTGTTCTGTAGATATCCATAGTTTTACGTCATATGTTGCAAACCAATTAGAGCTAGCACATGCTCAATCATCAGTGGTTTTCATTAAAAAAAACTTTTTTAAGGAAATTTTAATAATGACTATTTTCTCAAATTTTATAATAAAGTCGTTATTGTGATACTCTTTAATACGAAACTAATAAAACTTCCATTTTTAGAATTTGACAGTAAGTGTGAGAAATTGGAAGAAAAGAAAAACTTACTATGAGAGTGTTTAGATTGAGATAATTAAAGAAATGAAAGTGACGAGGCAATGTTGTGTAAGGATGTGATGTTTTATCGAATTATTAAATGAATAAATTAGGAGTTTCTGGAGGAATCAACATGAGAGATTATTATATATTATCAAAATTAATGTACCAACTACAATTGATATATACACCGTTAACAACACACAATATAACCATTGCGTTTATATAAATGACACAAATATTATACAAGCTATCTAGGATCTATCTTGGAGTTGAAAAAGAGTTGCGGCCTAACTTATTTTCGATCTTAATGTTATATTATTGTAATTGTGAAATCTTTGATATAAGTAACAAATATTGATTATTCATCACATTTTTCTTATCTGTAATTCTAATTTTGGCTGAGAAATATAAAAAGGACTGAAGATACGATGTTTGAAACTAGTTATGTAACACCCCGAATTTTGTGTTGGTAAAACGAGAATTGGAGGAAATCTTCTGTCTGTTAATACTATGCTTACGATCAAGTTTTGGTGTTAGGACTGTTGTAAACTAATGGTACCCTAGTGTAACCCGATTATAATATGAAATAAACATGTTAGTTATATTCATATAAGTATTTAGAAGCATTTGA
>WOUH02000014.1:9017982-9036060 GCA_009936405.2 Stevia rebaudiana
TTCACTCCCGGAAGATGAATGTTCACCCAGATGTCAACTTTGAAGAGTTGGCGCTTATAAAACTTAAAATGTGCATAATATTGAATAGTATTTCTTAAAGGGAAGATATAGATAGCTTCAGTTTATCATTCATTCATTTGGCTGAGAAAACTGATAACTTCAAACTTCATGTAAATCAAATTTTTTATTTCTTGAAGACCATTTATTATTCATGTTTGTTGGAAAAACATTGTGATAAAACTGTATTCCGCAATTCGCATCTTGATTTGAGAAAATAAGCTTGAATCATGTTTAAGGTTATATATGAGTCAGTCATTTGAATTTGCCACATTGGTTATCTTATATGATTCATTCTAACAAGTATTCACTTTTACACATTTTGTTGTTTACATGCATACAACTTTTAATAGGTTATTGTCACATGGATTTTAAATATATCTCTATTAAGTTTGTTGGTTTTTAATGTTTAATCTATTTAATTAGCGACCAAGTTTCTTGATCATTTGTTGGGTCAATCTTTAAGCTATAACTTCTTATGAAAAAATTTATAATACAGAATAATATCGAAACTTGTTTGATTTTATGGTATATTCGAAGGATTTCAATTAAATAATAATATTTACATACAGATTTACCCATAAATACAAGATTACCTTACTACTAACCGTAATCCTATTTTCTATGTATATCTCAGCATTTGCTACTAAAGGTTGAAACCGAGAACCAGTTTTAAGGGGGAATGTTACTAAACAAATTGCTACATGATTTCTTAGTGAAGAAGGTTTCGAATTATGAATTCTTTCTCTGAAAAGAGCATTGGTTGCCAAAAAAAAAATAAAAATCCAGCGGGTTGGCGTTCAAACCAGGTCAAACCGAGAACCGATTTTAAGGTTCAATTGTACGTTAATGTTTTCTTCTGGCTGCTGTGTGTATTTAAGGCGTCCAACCTTTTTATAAAGCGGCTATGTGGGATAGGATAATGATTGGGTTCTACAACTGAAAAAGATGTTAAATACTTGCAGATTATGGATTTCGAACCTGTATAATTTGTGTTGAAAACATTGAACCTACCACTAACCCAAATTGGTTTTGTACCTAAGCTGTATACTAACTTATGTTAAAGTGTTAACATTAGTATATTGTGCCCAGCGGTTGTGTGTACTAAATATCACGAGATGATTTAACGAGCTAACATAAAATGATTACCGCTTTGTAAATTGTCCCCGCCGTCGCATCGCGCGGGTATCTTACTAGTATATATATATATATAATGTGTAAAATTATATATACAAATTATAATCCGATTAATCCCTACTTCACACTCACCGCTCGACTAGCGACTAACGATTTTTATAACCATGTTCACGTGTTAAGCTCTAATTGGTGTTGAGATGGACTCAACCTAGTTGGCTCAAAAACTACCCCTTTTATGGGGGTAGGTGATGGGTATTGAATGTCTATTGATTGGAGATATAAGCTAAAACATCATCTCAAATTTGGAGAATACTTTGATTAGAACGTCCATTTTATGAGTTTGCCTAGAAAAAAATAGAAATATATTGAACTCGGCATCATGCAAATTGATTTGGATTGAAGAATTTAGTGGAAACAATAACTTGTGTTATTCACTTATTCCACACGTATTATACGTATTCTCAAAGACAATTTCTTGATCTATATTTGAATTTCAAAGGTTCACGTATTCTCGAAGACAATTTCTTGATCTATATTTGAATTTCAAAGGTTCGCACGTTATAAATCATCAACTTTTAATTAATACAAAGTAAAAAAGAATTAAAAGTAAAACCACTGAAAACCAATGATTTCAGTGGTCAAGAAATTTAAAAAACAATCTTGACAAAGTTACATTATCAAAGAAAACCAAGATTTGTGCGTATATAAAATATTTGTATTAATATATATATTTATAACTACTCCTCTTCCGGTGGCTTCTCCTCCTCGGGTGGTGGTTGATCTGACTGACCATCATCCTCCGCCTCTTGTTCTGCTTCTCCACCTCTGCCACCTTCCTCCTGTGGCGGTGGCGGTTCGGTTGCAACATCTTCTACCTTTGCATTACTCTTTCTATTGGTGGCCTCGAGGACATGCGTGTAATTTCCTTTCTCCATGAAGAGTCGAGCAAAATGGTGTTTGCAATAAAGAATACCATTAAGGGCAGCATATGATGAATGTGTAAGAGGACAACCTCCATGAGCACATTTGAAGCATGATTTGTGGTATGGTTCTCCTTCCATAGTTATCTGTAAATTATAATGTATATGTTCATAGAATTTCCTTACAATAATTAGAGTAATCAAACGTTTGTTTTAGTTTTGTTGGTCATCTTAATGTCAAAACTTTCTTTGAAACTATGCATTGGTATTTAAACACATAGACGGGTGAGAAAAAAGTTGGATCTCTTTATAGTCTAGGATCCGAATTTTATGTATTCATGTTTGTGTTTACTTTTTACCAACTGTGTAAAGACGGGAATAGTGAGAAAGTTTCGTTAGCTCGTGAGAAATTAAAAGAAGCACAAAGTAGACAGAAAAGTTATGCTGATTGTCACCATTAGACTCTAGAGTTTAAAGTTGGTGATAAAGTCTTTCTTAAGGTTTCTCGTTGTCATAGTGTAGGACGTTGTGGTATAAAAGGGAAACTTAGTCCTTGTTTTATTGAACCATTTGAAGTTTTAGAGAGAGTAGGCAACTAGACGAAGTATCATATCGATTTACTTTACTATTATATAAATTAGCATTATTATGCAATTATAGAGAAAAAAACATATACAAATAAAGTAAATATTTATAATATTTATAAAAAATGAAGTCAGATATTCAGGGTTTTTAGAAAGAAAGTTTGAAAAAATTAATAATATATTAACATGTGTTTGCATTTATCATGTATCTCATAAGATTATAATATTAGAATTCTATCGGGGTACGAAAAGTTTGAAAAAAATTGAATTTAATGTTTAATAATTGTTCAATAATCACTTGTCACGTGGCATACAGTTTAATAGAAGGTGACACGTGACATATTGTTATCTTTTTATTAGAAAGGATAGATAAATACTTTCTATAGAGTAGTTAATAAGATATTAATATGTTGTCTAGTTAGAATATTTTAGGTCCAAAATCCAATTAATCATTTTGCGGTCACTTTTTTGTTCCCCAAAAATTTTAAATGACAATACTGAAAACCAAATTAACTGAACTGAATATATCATAAAAACCGAAATACCCAAAATTGAATGGTTTTTAAAACCCAATAACCAAACTTTTGCTTTGTAGTTTGGTTTGAGCTCAAAACAGACTTATTCACACCCCTAATGTTGTCTTGTAGTTTGATCCGCAAAAATCTAAAGTGATCAATATTTAAAAACTTCCTTTGTAATAATAATAATAACAATACTAACCTTTTCCAATGGGTAGACAGTTTTGCTACATTGTCTACATTTGTCTTGGGTGCCGGAGAACATAGAAGAAAGTTTGTTTGGAGCTCTTGACTGCAGCATCAATTTAACTTCTAAATATTCATTTTAATCATAATGATATGTCGAATTTAATCAATATTATTAGAGAATATACAATAAATCATGTAATTAAACATACCGTGCTTTCTCTATCTGGTTTCGCTGCAAAAATTGTATACAAAATGAAAAAATCAATAACATATAATACACAAAACCCGAAAATTTATAACAAAATTTTGCAAAATCATACACACACATATGTATGTATACATTTATAGATGATATATGTATGTATGATACTAATTAAAAACCTTACATGTTTGAAAATTCTTGCTGAAATTCCCAGATTCTTTGAAGAGTTGCTCAAAGTGAGTCTTGCAATAAAGGACACCATCCATAGATGAGTAGTTGCTCATCTACAATAGTTTGTTATCCATCAAAAATATTGATTTTTGACTTTCGAACGTCAAACCAAATACTATTTAGAATCAATTAAATTGCGATAAATTTTGTTTAACATCCATGATTAGGATCAATGTGATTAGTATTTAGTATATGAAAAATACAACATTTACGAAATATTTTGATATCACAATCCAAAATCAACCCATGTCAAATTTGGATTTTGAAAACAAGTTTGAATTTTGTTAATAAAGAATAACAAACAAAACAATGATGATGGTGTTGGATTGTTTGTTCATATTCTCTCCCACAAACTTTAGAATAACAATAAACGGGTGAAATCCGAGACCAAATTGCTTGTAAATTTTGATTTCCATTGCAATATCATTTTATTGAAATTAAAACATTTACTTAACGCGATAAAAAAAGACGAATATTTGAAGAACATATAAGAAACAAACCGCGAGAGTGCCTTTGCAATGAGTGCATCTAAAGCAAGCTTTATGATAAGTAGTCCCATCAACACTCAATAAATCAACAAAATAAACAGTTTTATCGCAAGCTTTGCATTTATCCAAAGTTCCTGTGAATGACATTGTTTTTTCTTGTTTTTTTCTAAGTTT
Source organism: Stevia rebaudiana (assembly GCA_009936405.2). Classification (NCBI taxonomy): domain Eukaryota; kingdom Viridiplantae; phylum Streptophyta; class Magnoliopsida; order Asterales; family Asteraceae; genus Stevia; species Stevia rebaudiana. The sequence continues at coordinate 9,022,483 of WOUH02000014.1, forward strand.
TTATGTAAACATGTGAATCTTAACCAGATGGAAAAGTACCCAACAAAAATGGGTTGTGAAATAATAAATTAAATGATGACCAAAGGAAAAAGAATATCAAATTTGTGTTCAAAATGCATTTCGTTCAAAATTTTTATTTTGTTGGCAATGGTTTGTTGACCATATTTAGATTCATTAAATGTAATGCTAACACCTGATTGGAGATCCTAATAGTTTTGAGGCTAGTAATCCGACATTGCTGGAGGAAAACAATGGTGGCTTCTTTTCTAATTTTGAGCCCTTTTTTAATATAATAAGAATCACAAAAACAAATTTTATGCAAGATAGTAGAAACCACAAGAACCTTATACTTATATTTGTATGTTCTGCTTCACAAATATGAGCTATAAGTTATAGTTAAATTAGCTAAAACTTTAGATTTCTAAAATGAAAGTTAATTTAACTTCCTTCAATTTCATAGATTTTCTAGGCTTGGCTACACATGTAACATGAATAAAGCTGTTTCATTTTATTTCATCCAAGTATTTAATTCTAACCAAACAAGCGGATGAAGATGAATAATTGAATGAACAAATTTTCTTGTTCATGCGCTTTTCATAATTAAAATGACATAAAGAACATAAACGAACATACATGAGCAATTAAACAATAATATTTACATTAAAGTTTAAATATTATCAATAATGATAAGATCACTTAATAATTTAATATAAGATGAGGATGGCTCTACGTCAGCGCTAATGTGGAAAACTAGAAAAGAGAATTAGATGTGGTGATAATGAGCAAGTGTCGTACGTGGATTATGAAAATCAAAATGGATTGATGGATAATGGGTCGATGATACTAAAATCAATAACGAACAATGGGTATTAAATGGGACACACTCAACTTCTTTGAATGAATTTGTAACATAAAATAATATAAGATAATAAACATAAACGAACATTCACAATTGTAAATGAAAGTTACAAATATTTATGTTTATTTGTTCACAAAAACTTATCATCATCATTATTGTACTTAGGATCTCTCACTTAAAAGTAGGGTATGAGGAGGGTGAGATGTAGACAGCCTTACCTCTACCCGTAGAACTAGAGCGGCTGCTTCCAATTAGACCCTCGGCTCATGATACCTAATTAACCGATCAAACCAATGATTCTAACGTATTTTCATAAAAGTAAGTAAAATAACGATAAAATTATTGCAATTTTACTTTTGCCCCTCGACACTCTATACATATATACATTATATGCGCACCACCTACGAGGCGAATGTCTACAATTAAAGACTTAGTGAAAAAAAAAAAGAATGGTGTACATGTTTGTTTATTCCTAAAGAAACTTGTACTAAAGAGTTAAAGGGAATAACTTAGGGCTATTTGGTAGCGTATTAGTTTATTAAGATGATACTTATAGCATCTGAATGGTTGGTTAAAAGGTAAATTTATGAACTATACAAAGATACCCTCTTAACATATTAAAAGATTACCAAACAACGCCTAAATATCCGAATAATTACACATACAATCACCAAATGCTAATTTCACATATATTCACAATAGTTTCTCGAATCCAATTGTATATTTAAGTTCGTTTTCTTTCAACAACAAATAACCTAAGCACATTTTGAAAAAACAGACGTCATATTAATATCAACACAAAAAACAATTTGTTCATCTCAACCCACAAAGGGAATTAGCAACCGAAATACCTATGAAGAACAATCTTAACTTCTCAAGAGGACATCTAGGTGGTAAGGTGTCTCATCTTTAAACTAAAGGTTGATGGTTCAAATCCTGCTTAACATGTATAATGTAGAATTTAGAGTACGTACTTTAGACGGATGCGTGTGTTTTCCGTACAAAAAAAAAAAAAACAACCTTAAACAAAAAAAAGTGAGAGATTAAAGTGCAGTTTGTTTTTTAATAGGAAAACTGTCTGCAGTCTGCGAACCACATCTGCAGACATCTGTAGAAAAAGATGTGAACCAAACTCTTCAGTCTGTAAGAAAAAGAATGCTTGTTTTTTTAACGTCTGTAGACTTCTAAAAATGAACTGGAGTGGTGTATGGACGTTATTCACCTCAACCACAATGGGTTAGGGGTAAGGTTTGTTTTCATCTCACCCTCCCAGACCCTACTATTTGTAGGATTTTTACCATGTATGTTTGTTTGTTTGTTAATTATAGAAGTATTTTTTAATTTTGCTTTAATTTTTAATTATATATCTTTTTTCTTCTGTTAGACCATCTCTGGGAGATCAGTTCCTATGTCTCTGCATCCAGTTTCAAACACAACCACTAAAGGGATAGTCCAAATCTGGACATGAGGCTTCACATACAGAATTTCGGATGCATTCATTTTTCCCATCCACTTTTTTGTGGTTCCCACTAGGGGTGAGCATGGGTCGGGTTTTTGCTAAACCCAAACCCAAACTTTGGGTTTTAGAATTTTTAAACCCAAACCCATTGGGTTTTTCGGGTTTCGGGTTGGGTTTGGGTATATTTCGGGTTTTAAACTTAAGCAAAAAACATATATTTAAATGGAAATAAGTATATCGATTCACACAATCCAAAAGATTCAAAACAATTTTAAAACAACCAAACATAAGAAAGTGCATAATAAAAATGAAGTCTTGAAAGTAGTTATGTAATTATAAGAGAACTATCTTCATGCATTCTTTCATTTCAATCTTTATCTTCATTCATAGGGTAGACCGGAAGTTGGAGCCTTGGAGGGTAAATAAAACATTAGGTTAAAAAAGTAAAAAATATAAGGCATATGATATATATAATTATAATACTATATAAATATATTCGGGTTTTAGAAAACTCATACCCAACCCAACCTAAACCCGTTGGGTTTTAGAAAACTCAACCCAAACCCGTCGGTTTGAGTTTCGGGTCGGTTATTTCGGTTTGAGTTTTTCGGGTTCGGGTCGGTTTTTTCGGGTTTCTGCTCACCCCTAGTTCCCACCATTCACATCACACACACATCATAGATACATTATATGTATAGATAATTATAAAAATTATTTTGAAAGTGTATTTATTGTTGGGAACAAAAGTGAATTTTAAAAATGATGAAAATTGATCTATCAACTGACTTGACTTCACAAATCCGGTTTAGAATTTACAAAACTATTGAAGACGGTCGTAGTGCTGGTTCGCGGGTAGGTCAAGTGGGCTAAGTGGCAACCACAATAATTGCAGCCCTGTTGCCAGCTGCAACTTTGGCACCATCTAAAATCTAAGTCATCGAACTTTGAATATATCCAAGTCAAAATATGACTATTTACAAGCATCATCATGGAAATAGGAACCCTCATATTATTATAAAACTCGCATATATATACATGTAAAGAATAATAATCTTTCATATCAAAAACAAATATGGAAACAAAGCTCTACGAAGCATCATTAACAGGCGACGTTCAAACACTCAACTTACTAATCCATCAAGATCAACTCATCCTCGACAGACTCTCACTCACCGGATTCAATGAAACCCCTCTCCACATCGCCGCCATGCGCAACCACCACCGGTTTGCCGTCGTTCTTCTGACCCAAAACCCAAAATTTGCAACAGCCTTGGATTCGCAACGGCGAACCGCGCTCCACCTGGCCTCAGCCAACGGGAACGTGGAGACGGTCCAAGAGCTTTTACGCGTAAGGGGTCGTGAGGCGTGCGGTTTAAAAGATCAAGATGGGTTAACCCCTCTTCATTTGGCAGCCATGAATGAACATTTGGAGGTTGTTAAGGCACTGGTTCGGGCTAACCCAAATGCGGCTAAGGAGATTGTGGCAACCGGAGAAACCATTCTCCACATGTGTGTGAATTATAATTGTGTTGAGTCGTTGAAAGTGTTGATGAAATTGTGGAATGAAGATGAGTTGGCTAAGATGATAGATGATGGTGGAAACACCCTTTTGCATGCTGCTGCTATCAATAAACACACTCAGGTACATTCTTTTAGATTAAGAGGATGTTTAGCAAAATTGCGTCGAGAAATTAATTAAGAGATCTGACCGCTTAAGAGGTACACTCTGAATCGGCCGATTAGTATGTTGTTAAAGCTTACCCATTAAGAGATGTTTTTTAAATGAACCAAACACACGTCGCACTATACCTCTAAGGGATTCGGATTTATATGTAGATGTAGCCTTTTAATAAAATCATTTTATTAGAATCATTAAAAGACTACGAAACAACTCTTAACTAGTTAAGAGGTATAACTATGTTAAGAGGTAATGATAGCTTTTTGGCCTAATTAATGATACCTTGTCCTACAAGACCATATATTTAATGATAGTTGATTTTAGGAGTGGATTCTCTAAGGTTTGTGTTTGCGAATAAAAAATATATCTCAAAGAGGTCTTAAAGTCGAAATCACCATCGCACCAAGTATATTCCACACAAAGGTAGGGTCCAGGGAGGGTAAGATGTTAACATCCTTACCTCTACCCCGTATGAACAAACATACTACTTCTAATGAGACACCCGACTCATGATGTCTGAATTACCGTCTATCAACCAATGCTTTTAACTTTATTTTCATAAAAATAAATAAAATAACGTTAAAATTAGTACAATTTTATTTTGTCTCTTGAGTGCCACATATATATACATTATATGCGCGCACTAGGGCGTTGGAAGAGGTTGAAGTATAGTAGTGATATTTTCACATGTGTTCTTAATGGAGTTTTATTTTGTGCAGATTTTAAACTATTTACTCGGTATACCAAGCATTAAAGCTAATGGAAATGTTGTAAACAAACATGGATTAACTGCACTTGACGTTTTGGATCAATGTCCCCGTGATCTCAAATTGCTTGAAACACGAGAAATATTAATGGAAGCAGGTATTTTGAGGGCAAACGACCTTAAACCGGCTCACAACAAACCAATAATAAAATCCTTTCAGAATAAACAAAAAGGGGTTTTATCAAGAACATGGGCTCGATATGCGAATGATGATCAAAATTGGATCGAAAAGCAACGTGGAATTCTAATAGTTGCTGCATTAGTGGTGGTGGTGATGTCATTTCACTCGGGGATCAACCCTCCAGGTGGGTTTATTACAGACACACAAAATGGTCGTTATTCGTTTGGAAACGCTGTTCAAGCAGAAGTAGACATGGATCAGTTCAACCAATTTGTTGCATATAATTCAATCACCATGATTACTTCATTGTTCATAGTACTAGTGTTGGTTAGTGGATTTTCATTGAGGAACAAGTTCTGGATGTGGGTGCTTACGGTTGGAACCTTGTTCGCTATGGTGTGTATGGTGGCTACTTATTTGCAGTCGTTGAGTATGATGGCACCGGATGGGTATGTGAATGTGACGAGTGTTTTGATTAGTTTGATTTGGATGTTGGGTTGCGGTGTGATTGCGTTGGTTCATACGATCTTTTTCGTGGTTTGGGTGGTGATGAAGTTGTCAAAGCCGAGGACGATGCAGCCAGAGAAGGACATAAAAGGGAACAACAAGGATGATGTAGGTGAAGTTTGATGATGTATAGTTAGTTTGTCGTTAATTTGATCTTCTTAATGTATTTTTTGTGTTTTTCATTTGGATATGTGTTGTAATATATGTGTTTAATATTTGTAAATTTAGTGTGGTTTAGTTCTTTAATCATAGCCTTTGTTCGTTTATTCTTGCCATAAAGACATGTTTCATTCAACTAATCCTTACACATGTATATGAAATTAGCTGACTTAACTTAATCAGATGGAAGAATTAACCGATGGCTCGGTTAAGGCAAAACTGATTACCAATATTTTTAACTCGGTTATGGTTTTGATATGTGACATAACTGAATTAACCAGCTAGACTAGTTATACATTAACCGAATTTGGTTCGAACCGAATATAGAATTTTATTTGGTTTGATTTGAGTTTAGAAATTCGGAAGGGAAATGAACCAAAATCTAAATTTGTAATTTGGTTTATGTTTAATTCGTTTAATCGGTTCCAAACAGAAAATGAATGTTTTAGAGTAAATTGTAGTTTTCGTCCCGGAGCTTTGTAGAGACATGCAGTTTCAGTCCACCCTTAGCAGTTTTCATCCCTGAGGTTTCATTTCTTAGCAGTTTTCGTCCTTGATACTATTTTCCGTCTACACTTTCGTCTACTTATTTGGGTGTTCTGATAAGTAAAAAACACACAACATTGAACAAAATACCCCCCGTGTGACGGGAACGTTGGAAATTCTAACAGAAGTGTAAACGAAAGATAGACTCAGGGATGAAAACTGCTAAGAAATGAAACCCCAAGGATTAAACTGCTAAGGGTGGACTGAAATTGCATGTCTCTACAAACCTCAGGGACGAAAACTGCAGTTTACTCAATGTTTTAAGTGATTCTCTTCAAAAAGTATTGTTATGAAAACTTCAATATCTACATCTGGGCAATGTTTTAAAAACCAGTATTTTAATCATACCGGATTGAGTTAAAAAAATGGTTCAACCAGTTGAACCGGGTTGTGCCGGACGGTTCAACCGGCTTGACTAGTTAACCATATAATTTTATATATTACAACTTCAACTCAAAAAAATTTAGAAAATACATAATTCCATTAAAAATACAACCCAAAATTTAATCCATAGTTAAAATACAACCCAAAAACCAATTTAAAGTACTAAAATTTCTAACAAAGGTTAATAAAAAGATGAAACTTACTGTCACCGTCCGGTTCAAATCGGTTTTTAATACATTGGTCAGTAGGTTAATCGTATTTTCAATTTCAAAAATTTAATCCTGAGTCTTATTAACAGGTCGCCCATTTCTTTTTACCCTAGATACAAAACCAGTTTGGCAGTTGAACCGGTTAAACCGGGTTAAACCGGCGGTTCGACATAAAAAAAACCTCCACATAAAACCGGCTATTACCGTACCGGGTGTTTGAATAAAACGCGGTTCAACCGGTTGAACCGCCCGGTTTAAACCGGTTTTTAAAACACTGCATTTGGGGATAGTAAACGATAGATCTTTAAACATCGAGGGGCGAAAATGAAACATCTCATTCATGTATCGCTTTTCAGCATTTCACATTCCACTTTCACCTTCACGTCCGCCGATAACTCCTGTAACCGGAAAACTCATGGCCGGCGAAGTTTCCGACCATACAAACGAGAGATTCTTTGTCGCAGTTCATGTCGGAGCTGGTTACCACTCACCGATCAACGAAAAGGCTCTCCGATCTGCCATGAAAACCGCCTGCATCGCCGCTGCGTCTATTCTTCGAACGGTCTCTCTCATTCCTAGATAAATCACTTATCTGTTTGATTATCTGTTGCTAATTGGATTAATAAGTTTTCAGTGATGCTTATTCTAATTTCTATCATTAGCTAGGTTTGACACAGAAATTCAACACACAGTCAGTTTTGTATGCGGTTATCAAGTTTGTTAATCTGCTGTCACTAACGGATTTGAGTAAATGTTGTTAATTTTAGGGTTAACATATAACGAATGATCAGCTGCTTATAGCTCTAACTAAAATAAGATATATGAGTTGAATATATCTTAATGGTTTTTGTGATCTTTGCTTTGTTATAGGGCTCTGGTGGATGTGTAGATGCTGTATCAGCAGCCATTGAGACCTTAGAGGTATGAATGTATTCACTTCTGTATCAGTTTAAGCTGTATGTGTGCTTACATTATTGTATGAATAGCATTTCAAATTCCATCATTAACATCAGTTCATATGGAAAGGGGAAGTAAATTTAATTGAAAAACAAATTTATAATTGAACATGTAGTATTCTGAATTTTGTAGAATTCTTTTGCAGATTCTCAATTTATTTCAGAACTTCTTCTAGCTTAAATTGTTTAATATTTTCTTACAACATTTATGTAAAAATGAATTTCTGAATGTTGAGCTGCAGAATGATCCATGCACAAATGCTGGAAGAGGGTCAAACTTGACAGAAGATGGTCATGTTGAATGTGATGCTAGTGTCATGGATGGTAAATCTGGAGCATTTGGGGCTGTTGGAGCAGTTCCAGGTATATCCATTAAAGTTTTTTTTTTCATCTTCTATTTAGTTTGCTTATATTTTTGGGATTTTATTCTCATATATATTCCATCTTTATTTGAAGCAAATGATTATCAGGTGTAAAAAATGCCATCAAGATTGCAGCTTTGTTGGTCAAGGAGCAAATATCCGGTTCATCCTTACTGGGTCGAATTCCTCCCATGTAAACTTTCACTTAATTTTAGTTTTTTAAGCTTTAAAATATATTACTTTTTGTTGTTGTGAGGACTTAGGACCCAAAATTCAAAAGTGATTATTGGTTCTATGTGTAGTATACTCATATCCTACTAATTTATTTATTGCATACAAAAAAATGCAAAGTTTGAGTTGACTAAAAATCTAAAATGTCCCTTGATGATACGAACATGAAAATATTTGTAGATTGAAAGCAATGTCACCAGTGTCTTTTAATGATTTCTAATGGTTAATTACTTAACTTTTGATTACAATTTGCTAAACCAATCTTTCTTTTCTTTAATTCAATATTTTCTCAGGTTTTTGGCCGGTGAGGGTGCCCGCGCTTGGGCTAATTCTAAGGGCGTTAATTTATTAGAAACCATTAAAGAGATCAACGAGGTAGCCTCATTTTACAATATAACATATTTTACGCAAATTGGTTTTTAATAATCCAAACTATGACTCATTGACTGATAATAATCAATATTAGCAGTTTGAGTAATGATAATCCCGATTTTCACTTTCGCTGGCAATGGCAATCGCAGTAGCTTAATCATCTTTAATTTACTCTCGATTTTGCTTGTACTTTTTTTTTTCGTTTTGTTCGCAATCATCACTGCAAGCGAAATCAAGTGTAAATCAATCATGATTATGCTACTGGAATTGTTATTGGTAATGAAAGTGAAAGTCGAGATTATCATTGATTCATTGGTCAATTTGCAAGTATTGCCGATAGGTAATAGGCTATAGTTTGGATTATTAAAATCCAATTTACCTATATTTTACTAGGGTTCTCATTATCAAAGTTTCCCTTTTTACATTTGTTAGTGGCTTGTGACGAAAAAGGCAAAAGAACAATGGAAACATTATAAAACAATTCTTGAAGATGCAAAATCTAGAACTTCATCAGCCAAATCATCATCTAGTTCTCAACAGATTGATAATACACCAAGTATGCTAGTAACCAATGTTATTTATTTCTGCCAAAACCTGTTACCTTTTTTAAATATATAGTATCAACACTTGTATAAAATCTGATACGCGTTCTCAAATTATATTAGATGATTCAAATCATGATATGGACAACATCATGGATACAGTTGGAGTTATATGTATCGATAAAGAAGGAAATATAGCATCTGGAGCATCCAGTGGTGGGATCGCATTAAAGGTTAACTATATATATAATTTCAAAATCTCTATATTCATTTGAGCTCATTTTATTTAATCCATATTATTATTATTATTATTATTTTAATTGAAATAGGTTAGTGGGCGTGTGGGATTAGCTGCAACATATGGTTCTGGTTGTTGGGCCACTTCAACAGTCGGTTGTTGTGTGAGTGGTGCTGGCGAATGTTTAATGAGAAATTTTGTTGCTCAAGAATGTTGCAATTCTTCATCACTGTATGACTTGCATTTTTATCATCTATTTATTAATTTCATTCAAAAAATAGTTACACGGTTAGTCCTTGTGGTTTGCATGAGTTTCAGTTTTGGTCCCTACAATTGAAAAGTTACAGGTTTGGTTCATTAGTTTGCATGTTTGTAACACTTTGGTTCGTATGGGTTAAATCTTTTGTTTATGAATAAAGACCAAAAGTGTTACAAATGTGCAAACTGTTGGACCAAAACTGTAATATTTCTATCCTAGGGACCAAAATTGAAATCCATGCATACCACAGGGATCATCTGTGTAATTAATTCTTCATTATATATAGTGTTTTTATTAATATTATTATACTTATTATTATTATTTTTTAATATTTCTAGTTATACGCGGATCTGTATATATTATCGTATTTGAGTCAAATATGGTCAACTCTAAATGCAGATTGCAAGCTGGTCCAAGTGGCGCATGCTCAGAAGTTTTACAAACCGTATTTAATGACAGCTGTCAACACGGTAGTGATGGAAGTGCTGGAATTTTGATGGTGCAAGCTGAAGCTTCCTTAATTGTTAGTTCATGATTAAATTTACTTGATTAAAATTTCAAATCATTTACTTGTAAATGGGTCAATTCGGGCTTTGTTTTATTTCAAATGGATCAAATGATAATATTTAGGTAAAATGAAAACGGGTAAACGGGTCGAATGGGACCAAGGTCGCTCAAAGTTTATTTCTGGTGCACATGATTTTTTAATGCCTTTATTTAAAGGTATATATTATTATAGTAATTGTTTTTGTAGTTTTAATTAGTGCATTAGTCATATATAATTTATTTAAATGGACGTGGAAATGTAACCTGAACCTGATTTGATTTCATCTTGCCACTTTTAATATTTACCATCAAAGCAATGTACCAAGTGTTTTGATTTTTTTAAAAGTTGAATAATAATTTTAAATTGATTTGATTAGGGTAATGGATCATCACCACAACTGAAATCTGTTGAAATTGCTGCTGGTTATACTACCTTGTCTTTTGGAATAGGGTATTTTGGTAATTCCATGGAGCACCCAAAGGTATAAAACTTACTTTCTGTTTGCAATATAAATTTGAGTAAAAGACATTTTTGTTACAAAAATTTTATTTATGTAACATAAATTCACAAAAGCATTAGATTTATGACGTTAAAGAACTAATTTGTTTTGTTTTTTGAAACTTTTGTAGGCTTCCATTTTGAGGAGTAAAAAACAAGATAGTAGAACCGACATAAGCCAATTTGCAGCATTAGTTAACCTTAACTGTAAGACTTGAATTTTTCATGCATTTGTTATTTAAATTGTTCATGTATTTTGAACATTTTGTATAATTTTAGACACATAGAATTTCATGTAATATTTGCTTTAGAAGAATATTAGGTTTGATATTTAAAGTTCTGGATTCTGATTGTTAATATATGCAACGTATCTGTTGTCTCCAAAACAAAACAAAAAATGCTGGAAAAATAACTTCAATCAAAGTTAAGAAAACCGGTTTGATGATGAACAGTAAGAACCGTCGCACACTTGTTTTTCCCGGATTCTACCAATTTTAGCTACAATTTTTGGCTACTGTCAATTGATTTTGGAGATTTGACTAAGTTGTATTTAATATATATATATTTTTTGTAATACAAGAAAATAATCTTAAAACGTCAAGGTGTTTAGAGATGCTATTAGGGTGAACAGAAAACCAAATTAACCTAAAAGGTGCTTAGAGATGCTATTAGGGGTGAGAAGAAAACCAAATTAACCGAACCATAACCAAATTAATCGAAATAATCGAACTGAATTCTACCAATCATGCTATGCCGGCGGGCTTAATTCAAATCATTAAACTAGGATGGCCCTATATTAATATTTATATTAGTGGCGTATATCTTTCTCTCACCTCTAAATATACAATTCTCAAAATTTGTCACAACATTACAAAATATATATATATTTTTAACAGTTTATATGTTTTCTTCTTTCTTGTTTTCATTGAAACCTAGATATTCATTTTCAAATTTTGTTTTAACCAAACATTAGCTAAGAAAAAAACACAAAAGAAAATTAAGAAGATATGATGTGGAGGTGAAGGTATTTAGTATTTAATCAAAAGCTGATTTTTGTAAGACTTTTTTACTTATAATTTTGTTTTGATTCATTATCTATATTTCGTAATATCTGTCTCTTATGAATAAAAAAACTCAAGAAATTGTTTTTGGCTGCGTATAAAACCCTCTTAAGAGGCCATTCAGCATGAATTGTTGTTTGGTGTTGTTTATAAGATGTGTTTAACTGTCACTACAAGAAAAACCACTTTTCCCGACAACACTTTTCCCGACAACACTTTTCCCGACAACACCCAGTCATCGGGAATTCCACACTTTTCCCGACAACTAGTCGTCGGTAAAAGGTAAACCAAAATTTCACAACTTTTACTTTCACGTGGCATTATACGATTGGTGGGTCAAACTTCAACGTGTTGAAAAAACTTTTACTTTCATGTGCAGTATCGAACAACTTATGATACGATTTTTTTAATTAGCTCCATTAAACTCTTATTAAAGATACAAAAAAATATGTGATTCAATGGTGCGAACCATTTTAAAAAATAAATTGACGTATGAAGAAAAATAAGAATTGTTTGAAGTTCCTTTAAATTGTGTTTTTTTTTATTGTTACACGAGAAAGTGTTTCTCAATGGAACTTTCTCTGTTAAGTATATACTAATATAGATAGGGTTGGATCCACTAAAACATTATTTTTGCCTAAAACAATAGGGACAAATCTAGGTCACCCACTTAATATTTTTTAACGTCCACACTTTCTTTAAAATATCATTTTGTTTTTGTATTTAAATTACACTATCTTATAGTATATAAAATAAGATATATAAAAATCCAGTTCAAAAAATATAGTAGAAGAAAATTCAGTAAAAAAATACATACAAAACATATATTACAAAAAATACTGAACAAAATAATATAGTACAAAAAATAAGGGTGTTCAAAAAGTCCAAACCGAATCCGAATTATCCGATAATCTGAAACCAAAATATCCAAAATTTCGGATATCTAAAGTCCTGATATCCGAAATTTCGGATACGCATTCGGATAGTGGTTTTAGAAATTTTTGAATATTTCAGATATCCGAAATAATATATTTACATATTTTTTTATTATTTACTTAAGAATAACCAAATCTAAACTAAAATCAAAATTTTAAGTTTATATGTTTATAATTATATATTTAATTGATATTTAAATTATTTAATCACTTTTATAAACTAAAAATATAATATTTATATACTTTTTAATCATTTTGGATATCTGATTTACTTTCTAAATCTATATCTGAAATTTCGTATATCTGATTTTCGAATATCCAAAAGTTTGAATACAGATTCGGATACCAAAAATCAAGTATCCCGAATTTCAGATATTCAAACCGCCGGATATCCGAAGTTAACACCCCTAACAAAAAATACAATACAAAAAACAAACCTAGCACAAAAATTGTTTTTTTTACTGAACCTTTTGTGTAATGGATTTTTGTATTAGATTTTGTACGAATTTCATTTTTTTCGTACTAAATTTTTTATACCAAAGTTACCCTTTCATTCTTTTTCTATTCTATCACATGTTAAAATATCACTAGTTCTTATTATTTGTAGATAAAATCTTGGCTGTATTTGACCTTCTCTCAATAAAGAATTTAACATTGTAACATGTATATCTTTTGAATAAATTTCTTTTAGGGTAACATATTTGTCTCATTGAACCTTTTCATATTAACTTTTAGGGTTTAGTTTTTAAAGTTTAGGTTTTGTTTTAAAGGGAGGGGGGTAGGGTTTTGGGAGGTGTGGTGATGGGTGGGTTAGTTTTTCTAGGACTGGATGGCGGGTTAGGTTTTTTTGGGGGGCGGGGGTAGGTTTTGGGGGGTGGAGTTTACAGTT
>WOUH02000014.1:9044875-9057870 GCA_009936405.2 Stevia rebaudiana
ACTTTGTGTATTGTTAAACCAATTATTCAAGAAACAACGAAGACAAAGAATAGTTTTGGAGGGTTATGAGGTGCATTAAATGCATGAAGCCAAGACACACCGATCGACCAACAAACAACTTCTTCGCATCTGCATTTTCTCATTTATTGCACCTCCGCCCCACTCCCATTCCCTTGCCACCCGACCACCGTGCTCCTATCTTTATCATACACACCAATTACATAATTATTCTAATTTGTTGTATTAAAAGAATATTTTTATATTATCACTTTCATGGGTTACATCCTTTTATCTAAAACCTTGTACGTAAACTAGTGTAAAACCTTATAAACATCCGGTGTCCGGTGATCACATTAATTATGCAATTAAAGGTCGTCTGATTATTTTTTGTTTTTTTTTCAAAAAAAGTTTTTTCACGTCTATCTTTCACTTTCGCGGCCTGTAAGCAAGGTCGACTACTCGACCTTCATGAAAATCCACGACGACACCAGATACGCAGGAACCCCGTGGAATGGGTAAACCTTCGCCCCCATCATAATCGAACCTAGGTTAAATCTGGATTCGATTTATCACCTGATGTCCTTCAAACTGTTCTCAGATGGATTTGAACCTCTGATCTCCACATTAAAATGTTGAAGCTCAAACCACTGAGCTAAGTTTTCAGGACCGTTTGATTATACGGAGTTGCAAAATATTGGAACATCGCTTTAACGGAGCTGTGGGTAGTAAACGTGTAATAATTTTCTTTGATTAGATTTTAGCTAGGTTCAAATTTAACATTTAACCGGCCACTTGAAGTTGATAGCAAGCTTTATTAATAAAGATTAAAAATTGAGAATTAAAATATTTAAATTCCTAAAGAAGTTTTTATTATAATTCTTTTAAGCAATAGTATGTGGTGCAAGATTATTTAAATCCTATTCAACGTGACTCGGTTCATAAAAAGGTTATACAACTATAAATACAAGTGTCATCATTTTTGTGAAGGGAATTTTCTGTGTAAGTTCGGTTAAAGGTCATTAATGTTACAACATGATTTGGTCAAACGACTAATTTGGTGATCTTTTTTAATTCATATGTAGACGTTATTCAACTTAAAGCTATACACGTTTATTTGAAAAAATTAAAACTTTAAGCTCATAGCGCAACCTTTCATTGGTATTGGGTATCATTTCAGAGGGGCAAATTGATGTACCAAACATAGCTTTCAATGCTAGCGAACTTTTCAAAATGTACATGCCTTTGATCATAAGTTTATATTTCTATAGTGAACATTTGAATATGCTAGAGTAGGCAGAAAACCAAATTAACCAAACAAAACCAAATTAGTCAAAGTAACCGAACCAAACAAAAACAACCGAACTGAAAATAACCAAAATTAAACCAACAATTTTTATTCGGTTTTGGTTAATTAGCCGATTTAACCGAAACTAACCGAATTTGAAAAAATAAGACCTAAATAAATATTACAGTATATTATTTTGTTGAAACACATAATACAGTATGTACTATTGCAATTTTATAGAGCTACATATTTGTACAATATCTTTTGGACAACAAATTTGGTACAACATTTTTTTGATTACATATTTCGTACGTTTGCTTGACAATGATTGCGATCGATTTAGCTTTTTTAGATCAAAATCAGATTATTTAAAATCTCCCAATATAAGTTTAGAGAAAGCATGGACATAAAAGAATTCTTAGAAAAGAAACGGAGTGTTGTTCACACGAAAACCATGAGTTAAACTTTATTCATTTATGAAGTTAAAGTTTTTATATTTTGTAAGCCAATATTCTTTGTCATAATTTTCGGGTACTAACCAGAAACCGATCCGGATGAAACCAAAATAACCGAATAACCTAAACCGAATTAATTAATCCAAACCGATCATCTTTTAAAAACCAATAACTGAAAATTACGGTTTCAGTTTTAGTTAAAAGTAAAACCGAGCCGAACACACTTGTAGAATGTGCACGGCATTATTACGTAGCAACAAAATATTTGACAAAATCATTTATAGAACCCCTTTACTACACTTGAATCGGTTTCACCTTACCTTATAATCATCAATGCATCATTATATATACAAAATGACGATAAGTACTACAAGTTTTATCATTTTCATATTTCCATTTCATTATATTAATTAGTATGCCATTTCTTTTGGAGAATCTGTTTAGTGAGAGATAATCATAAGGTTAAGATCAAATAAGAATGCTTTCTAAAAACGCTTTTTATCGTAAAAATGGTAAGAAGGATTTTAAAATTTTTATAACCGACTCAAACGAACGCCGATTGAACTCATTTCAACGGTGTTGGAACCTTCTCGCCAATCTCTACAATCTTAGATTTTAGGTTTTTTCTTTTAGGGTTTATCTTTAGTGTTTGTTATTTAAAGATGGAGTAAACTGTCAAATTCATCCATATAGTTTGGGAACTTTTACCAGTTTCATCCAAAAAGAATTTTTTTCTGTATTCAAGCCCCTAACGTTTCACAAATATTGTCATTTTCATCAAATATGTTAACTCCATCTAATTTTAATGTTAAATTAGAGGCAAATGTGACTTTATGCATATATATTTATATAAATCATTTTTTTTTTTACATTTATTTTCTTGAACAAAAGCGAGTGAATCTTTCTTTTCATTGGGTATGTCAATCTGCAGAACTAACAATTATGATTGTTTTTTTGTTTTGGTTTATGTTCTCCATCGATTTTATTATTGATATTTTTATTATTATTTATTGAATTTGCAAAAGTTCACATTTGCCTCAATTTTTAACATTAAAATTTAATGTAGTTAACATATTAGATGAAAATGATAATATATGAGAAACGTCAAGGATATAGATAACAAAAAAAAAGGATGAAAGTAACAAAAATCACCAAACCTCATGGAAATTTAAGAAGACCTAATTAATTATAGTAATTGCTTCTCACACAATTAAGTATTGTATATATAGATTTGAAGTTTAAAAAATTAACCATCCCAATAAAAGTTTTTTATATTATTTTTATTTCTTTCAAAAGTACACATTAGCTTTTAGGAAACAACTATTTAACAACTATTTGCAAGTCGCAAATACGTTGCAAACTGGATTTTTCGACATATTTGTCACCAATACAGTTTGAAGGAAAAAAATCTTGTAGCAAATTATTTTATGGCCAATTATTTTCTTACAGCTTATTTTGCGATAAATTTATGGCAAAAAATAATGTGTCATAATCTTCCTACACATTATTATTGTAATACGAATAAAAATACAGTTTCGGTAAAACTGCATCTTTCAATTTTGTTAGTGTTGGTAACATTATTACGAATTTTAATGTTATAAATGATTTTAGTGTTTGCAACACAATTGCTACTTCTAGTAAATTTTTTTCTTGCAATACATTTTAGTCAAGGGATAACTTTTTTTTATATTTTCAAATTTTAACAATTTAGGACACATTTAACTAGATATATTCCTCTGCATGTTGCGTCAAATTTTTTTGCTTACAATACATTTTAGTCAAGGGATAACTTATTTTTATATTTTCAGATTTTAACAATTTAGGATACATTTAACTAGATTTATTCCTATGCATGCTGCGTCCCGGGTTCAGCACGATCTCATATATCAAAAGCCGATCACAAAAGAATTTATTTAGGGTCATTGGATTTTAACACTTTAAACTATCATCATTTGGCCGACAATACTCTCAACTTTTATATTTTCTCTCAGCACTCCCAACTTTCAGTTTGTTTTCCTCTACCACTCCCGAACCAATTGAAAAGAGCTTATCTTTTAGTTTTGCATCAACTTATTTTTAAGTTTGGAGTGTCAGAGGAAAATAAATTGAAAGTTTGGAGTGCTGGGAGACAATATTGAAGTTATGAGTATTGTCGGCCAAATAGTGATAGTTGAGATTATTATAATCCAATAACCCATTTATTTAATCTCAGCACTCTATTGGACCAGTAAATGAACGGAACAAACACGAAAAAAAACGAATATTTGTGTTCGTTCATTTAACATTAACCGAACATGAAAACATAAACGAACACAAACTTATTGTGTTCGTTTATTCAAGAAATAACAAAAAGTTAACGAATAAATAAACACAAATGCACGTAAACAAACGAACAAACATAAGTGAACACATATAAATGAACACAAAAAAACATTGACAAATAAAGTATTTTTATATTAATGATAATTAAATATTATTTTAAGGAATAATAAAAACAGATAGTTAAATGAACACTAACGATAAAAAATAAACATAAATGAAGGTAATTAACGAACACAAACGAACATAACCGAGCAATTCATCAACAACAATAGGCATGTTCACGTCGTTCGTTTTGTTAAACGAACTTTTAGTTCGTGTTAATTCGTTCATTTAACAAATTTATGAACACAAAAGAACTTACCGTTGAACATTTTCACAAACGGTTTATGAACTGTTCGGTGCGATTAAAGACGCTTAGCGTCGCCTACAATATTATTGGTTTATTGTGTATCATATTAGTACTAAATTAAAAGCTCTTATATCTAAAATAGCCCAATCAACTATATGCAACACTCTTTAGAATTAAAAGTAGATATAGATAACAAACAAACGTACCCAGTAAATTCCCACTAAAATAGTAGGGTCTAGAGAGGGTGAGATAAAAACAGACCTAACCTCTATCCCAACTAGATAGAGAGGCTGTTTCTAAAGAGACCCCAACTCAAATCAAACAGTGGAGTCTTTGGAGGATAATATCAAAAGAAATATTACCTCTAAAAGTAGACATGGATAAAGATGATAATATAGCAAACAAAAGAAAAACATCGTGTAAAAAATATATTTAAAAGTTAATGAATTTATGTGTATTTTAATTTTCTAATGTTATTCGTAGTATAAATACTTCAATTATAAAAACTTTGCATGGATCATAAAAACATTTGTAAAAGTATATATTATATATTTTTTTATTATATAACCGGTAATATAATAGTCTATAACCTAGTAATATACTGAATATACTTTATAACATTTTACTTGCCTTTGAAAACTTATATATCATAAAAGTACTACGAAAATTGCCATGAAAAAGTATATTTTTAAAATGAATTTCAACATTGAATTACAAGTTCTTGTATGTTAAATACGAGTATAATGAATTATATCAGAAAACAAAAAAAAAACAAAAAAAAAAATCCATCGTACTGTGTTCAATACTACTACATACATATAATATAAAGTGTACATAAATACATCCTTTTATGGATACCCGATATACATAAATTCATGAAAAATGGAAATAAAAACGAATAGATAGCACATAGATATGAATTTAAATGACTAAAATATATTAATTATAATATTGCATATGTATATGCTGCGTTACATATGCAGTATACTACTTACAACGTGATTTCTTTTAATATAGTTTTATTATACTCGTTTTAATAATATATAAAATTTATGAACCAATGATGCAAATACATATTAAAAAATAAGAAATATCTAATAAAAACATTAAATGCGGTTTTAATTCTCATACAATAAACTAATTTTAAAATGACTTCCACTGTCAATATAAATAACATTGATATATATTCACTTACAAAAATAAATATAAAAAGACTAGATTTATACCATAAAAGTATTAACAGAAAAATTAATACTCCACAAATAAAGATTAGTCACAATATTAAAACCTCATGATAAGCCTTTCATACAAAAACAAAACCAAAAACTCTGAAAACCCTTCTTGACACACTTGACAGTTATCAAATCCCACACTCCCATCAAAGCCGAACAGGTTGACCAAGTCAATACCCGAACCACCACCTTTGCTTTGTTGTAAAACCAACCAACCGGTTCACGGTTCAACAACAAAGCAAGGGTTGACAACCACGGTTCGTTCTTGACTCACCTCAAAAATTCCTTAAAAACTATCATTCACATCTCACCACTGTCACACACGCCACCAAATCAACATTACCACCACCACGAAAATTATCGGGTATGATTGATCGCGTTATCAATCATACCCGATAATTTCCTCATCCAAAAAACGCCTAAAAACGCCACAAAATTAGTTGTCAGAAGGAAGTGCTGCTTTGATCTTCTGAACAGTACATAATATCAAGTTATTAACCGTCTCCACCGACTCCACAGTAAGCTTGGCGGTTGGAAGACTATTCACAAGGATCTGAAACGCAACCGTCAAAAGAGAACCACCAGACCCACCACCGGTCCCGCCATTATCTGTCTCGGATCCAACACGGGTACTTGACCCGTCTGGGACTATGGCAAACCCGGATGGCAAAAGAGCCACATAAGCCGAATCACCACCATTCATCACCACATGCATAGCCGGAATATCCACCGGAGCATACACCACCAGCGACCCCGCTGAATCGATACATGTTTCTTGTAGAATCAACATACTACTCTGGTTAGAATTCATCGCCTGCAAAATAATTTGTATAAATCATGCATTGTGAATATTACAATATCTTGATAAAATATATGACTAGATCTACACAAAATTATTATTTTAGGCAAGAAGACACGGTAAGATTGTTGTCATGTGACCTAAGATTATAAACTCTGGTTATGAAAACCTCTTAAAATTTTTTGAACAAAATCGTATGACTTGACAACCGGACCCGCACACGTGGAGACACGTGCACCGGGTTTACACTTTGCTTTGATAAATTAAAAAGAAAAAAAAAAGAAAGAAAATAAAATCGAGTGAAATTGAGTCATTGTGTGGTCACTGTCCAATTGAGTCAACTTCTTTGGAAAATTTCCCAAAAACCAAAACGGTGACGTACGGTCTGAACCCAGAAAGGTCTCTACTGTCCCCTCTCACATGCAAACAATATGTGTATGTGTGTGTGTTTTGACTTTCTGGATTTTCTTTCAGATGAATTATTACTTTAAAAAAGGCTTTTTATAATAAAGTTCACTCTGTACGTTAGATCTGAAATAGACCCGTACTATACACAATTACCCTTTTGCCCCTATCCTTCATTCATCTCACCACTTTTCAAGCCGACCTACGTTTGTTCAAACTCAAAACCGAGCTTAAATTTCAAGCTCGGAGCTTAATTTCAAGCTCGGTTACCAGAGTTCTAGTCAAAACGAGCCGAGGTGATTAACGCAGCTCGACTCGTCTCTTAACAGCCGTGTTACAAACAAAATTGTAATTGTACAAATTAAAATATTAACATTAATAAAATTATATATCAATAAAAAATATATTGAGGGGCTAGAAAGATTACGCTAGCACGAAGGAGGGAGACACAATTGCCATGATCTTGACCCTTGGCTATATGAGCCATTTCTTGCATGGGCCCACCGTTAGATAAGATATCCCATTCACTTCTTAGCTGTTCATCACGAAGAAAATCAAACAGTCTTTGAGGTGAAACCGGCAACCAAACCGAAGTCGCCGCGCTCAAAACAATGCCCGGTGGCTCACCCGGGTCATCCACACTTTGCCTTGTCATCACCCGAACGTCTTCATCAACGTTGTTCGCGCGCAACTTGTTCCATTTGTATACCGTAGACGCGCAAACCCCCGCGCAAAAGTTGTCCGTCATTCGTTGCGCTAGTTTTAACATGCTCTTTCTTCCGCTTGCGGTTATCGCTGCATGTATGTATTATTTAGGGTCAACGTGGAAAAAGTATATCGTAAAGTTGCAATGCGTGTAACGAAGAGCGTACCGGTGTGATCGCGTGTGGGTGCTGCGGAGGACATGAGAATGGCGAGACACTCGCATTGGCGTTGTAGGGCCGCGACCCACCGTTGTGCACCGAACCCCATCCCTGCTCGGATCAAAGGGCGGTAAAGCTCGTGAACAACGCTTTCATCATATTCGGCATGTTCCACCCATGTAACCTAAAAAAATCACATAACATAGTTACAATTGCAACATAATAAAATAAATCTACTTGTAGCACAATTGTTGATAGGGTCTAACAAGGATAAGATATAAATAAACCTAACCTCAAGCAAGCAATAAAGGATTGTTTTAGGCATATAGAGGTAAAAAGTTACCACTAAAGTAGAAATATAACTTAACTATCAACATCAAATAACCGTGTTTGACATTACTTTTACAAAATTATTTTAAATGATTCTTGAATTAAAAATTAATGAATAATTAAGAGTAGAAGACAAATCTTGGGAATGGGCTCGATGAGAGACAATATATATATTCATATAAACCATACTAGTAAAAATATCTTATATCTTCACCATGATTTATGCCATAAAATACAAACAAAATGACATAAAATTGGTCAAAGAAATAAGAATAGAAAGATCAAAACAATTGTTTTATACGTACGATGATATTAACTATTAAAAGTAATGGGGATCAAGGTAATTTGAATAATAAATGTGTCTCAAGGCTCGGAAAATCGAGCAGTTAGATGTTTCTATTCTATATAATAATAAAACAAAACTGCATGAAACGATATAAAATAATCAAATCTGATATCGTATGCTTATTTTAAGGAGTATTGATGCTTCGTAAGTCAAAACAGCATCTAAATTGAATAAACTATATTTTGAGAAGGTTCCTTTTCGTGTTATAAAATTCATGTGGAAATGAATCTTGTCGATGAAAATGTGGCGAGTTATGTGATCAATCACTAGAGGAAAACTACGTCACACGTATCCAAAAAAATATACGCGAATGAATTGTAATATCTGCATGACGAGTTGTACACCTAAATAAGAATTTTTCTTTTTCAATGAGTCCCTAAATAACTAAGTTTTGCATGTTGAAATTTTCTGACTAAACACTATATAGCAAGACTTGTAAAATGTGCATTTTAAGTTGTACACATGCTTAGAAAGTTGTGAGATGTGCATTTAAAGTTGTACATTTAAGTAAGCATTCATGTTTCTGAGCTAAGTTTTTAAGGTTCTAACTTTTAAGTGATGAGATATGTCAACAAGACTCATTAAAGACCAAGGCCAAACACACCTACTTGTTAAACTCCATAAATGCTAAAGAAGCTTTAAAACTATGATATTTAATAGTCAAACCAATCGGTTTTAAACGCTCGAATCGGTGAGAATCACTATAGTTATCGAAAAAGGATCGACAATCACATTATTGTATTGAAATTGGTACGTGTTACGACACATTTCGAGCTATAAAAACTATAAACATCAATATGGATTTTTTACTTTTAAAAGTCAAAAGTGGACTTCATGTTACCTTAGAGTAGCCATTGGGCATGTCTTGCACAACACAACCCGAAGGAAGCCTTCGACAACCCGAAAAAACCGGTGTGTTATCGCGTATTGTATCGATTGACACGTCAACCACAGCCCACACGCCCTCCGCATGTTGCTTGCAAAACCGGAGGAAACTCAGTTCCCGGACCGGGACCAACGGGGATAGAACTTGTAGCTCCGCGTGCATCTATAATAAACTTAATTAATAAGCTAATCGTATGTGACAAAAAAAAATTAGGGATTTGAATAGAAATTTAGTTACCAATTGGAGTGCACCATTTCTTGTTCCTCCCATACCAGTTGAAATCACATCTGTTGTTGAACTTCTAGCAATCATACAAGGAAACATTTCTGCCCATTTGTTCTAATCAACCATAAACAAAATTTAGATCAAATTTACATCATAATTTAGGAACTAATAATCAAAACAAGATTAACATTCAACACGAATACGCGATATTACCGAATCCATTAGAGTTTCTACAAGAGCCAAACTGTTGATGATCACCATCCCCGTCTCCCTCGAGGCCTCAGAAACATAATCACTCGGTTTAAGCCCGATGCACGGGGTTATAACCCGAGAATACTCGGTTTGGTTCATGATTTCACGTCCCCCTTCTAAGGACTGGATCCAAAGTGGCTCATCGGTTTGGGCTAACTTGACCAACTCATCCATAGCAGCTAAGGCAAGCTCGAGATACATCGACCGCTCGAGTGAATGATCGATTCCCATCACGGTGTTACTTGCTCTTGATGAAGGTACAACCGATGACGCACTCGAAATCCCGACACCAAAATCTGGTGCTCCTAAAGGCAATGGCGAGGTGGTTGAACTAACCACACCGCCATTTCCCCCACCGTGAAGTTGGTGGAAATGGTTTCCCCCAACACCGAGCTCTAGACTGGAGCTCGGCATGGGTGGGCCCATGGATGAGACGGGCCGGCCCAGAAACTTCCCGGCAAGTGCACAAACGCGATCCAGTTCGTCTTTTAATCGCGCATTTTCGATCCGAAGATGTTGTTCTTCAATTGAAATATCACCGATCATAGCCGGACCACCACAATTAGTGCACATAGGGTTTCTCATTGCCTCACGAATCGACATGTTTTCCGCTCGAAGCTTATCGTTTTCTTGCCGAAGAATCGAGTTTTCGTGCCGCTCTAATTGTGTCTAAAAATCATCAAAATTTGAACATTTAACATAAATTTTCAAACCTTTATAATATTATCATTATAAGATTCAAACTTTGGTCTTACTTTCATCTGGGTACGACGATTTTGGAACCAAAATTTGACTTGTCGAGTTTCTAAAGATAATCTTCTGCTAAGCTCCAACCGTTGTTTTTCATCAGGATGAGGACACTCTTTGAATAATCTAAAACACAAAAGAAAATAATTAAAAAGATTCAAAGCTTTTTGATTTTATTCAAGAAATTGATAAAAAAAAAAAAAAAAAGTCTTAATCTTTTACGCTTCAAGTTCTTGAATTTGTTGAGGAGTGTGACGGTGGTATCTTTTTTTCCTCGGTGGTTTTCCGTCGTCTCCGTCGGGATCGTCGCCGGAGCCACCACCGTCCATGTTATCACTGCCGGATCTACTCTCGTGTTCCTCTTCACGGGTCCTTCTACCGCCACCGCCACCGCCGGTCTCGTAACTTTCCGGCATTCTTCCGATCTCACCACCACCCCCACCCCCACCCTCCATCGTCGTTTGCTAAACAACCGAAAGAAAAGAAGCAAAAGTTCAGTATAAAAAGATAATTATGTATGTAAATGTGTGTGTGTTTGTGTGTATAAAAAGAAATTATTAATTACAAGAGCAAGTGAAAGGCCCGGAGATGAGAACATTGATTTGTAAGGAATATCGGCGACGATTCTAGCGCCACCGCCGGAACCACCACCGTCGCCTGCGTGACTGTTATCAAGAAAACCCCCAAAACTCATGAAATTACAGTACTGCACCCAACAAAAACACCAACTTTTTTTGTATAGAAATCCGAACCCACTTCAAAGATTCAACCTTTCTCCGATATGTTTAGGCAAATCCATCAGAAACACTATCAAATCTTTCTGTGACGGAAATTGGGGGTTTCAGGAAGATTTGGTAGAGAATGAGAAAATGATTTTCTCTCTCACACAGTATTGGGTGTCTCTCTCTAGAGTTTTTGGGTGGTTAAAGACAGTAATGAAACCCTAAGTTTGCGCGATGGAAGACCTGCATGCTTGAGTTTGGGTTTGGGATCATGAGAGAGATTAAAGAAAAACAAAAAGATTTCTTGTATTTTGTAGAGAGAGAGTATGTGAGAAAGAGAGAGAATGGCGGATGAAGGAGATAATGTGTGGGGGAGCTTGGAAGCCTTACAAATACAAAACAATCAGAAAAGGTTTCACAGTAAAAAGGGTAGACCGGTTGACTCTTCACTCTTTTCTTTTCACACAAACCTCTCGCATCTCGCTCGTTTTTCTCTCTTTACAGGTCATTTCTTAGTTTTGTTTCTATTATTATTATTACTATCGTATTCAATTTTTTTATATTTTTAAGTGCTTCTAAAAAGTATCACTAAGAGTATCCGATATACTGGACTGTATGAGGGCTGTATGGGGGTGTATTGACTGCCACGCAGAAGAGAGAAAGGGTAAAGTGGGTGAGTAAAATTGTGGAAATGCATGGGCTGTATGGGGGCTGTATTGATGATTGATGTGGTGTTTTATGATTGGTAGGAGGATGATGTGTAATATTGTGATTAGTTAGGAAAAAAAAGAAAAAAAAAATCAAACTTGCAAAACGCGGTCACCCCGGCCACGCCGTTGCCGGCAACGCCCGGAGAAAGAAGAGGGGGGGCGGTGTTGGGGCGTTTTGGGGGCTTCATCGGAGGGCAAAACGCCCACTCCTTGAGGTATACCAGATAGTCTAAGACTATCCGTAACGAGTGAGCAATAACGAGGGTGTAAGTGATGACGTGTCAATGTCATGTAAGAGATATAATTCATAATTTAAGTGATGGTTTAAGGATGTAATGGGTGAGTGAGGTTCAGAGTAATGGTTAAAAAATAAGAGGGTGAGGTAATATATTCTTATTTATTGATAAATAAAAAAAATAAACAGTCAAACATCATCGCGCCGTTAGCTCGTTGCCCTTCCCACGCCCCCTTCACGCCGCCTTGTTAAGGTGTTCAGGGTGTGAACACTTCTCCACACCCTCCTTCACGCCCCACTACGAGGGGTCTAAAAGGGGAGAGTCATCGCACTCCTTCTCACTCTTCCCTACTGTCACGTCAACGCAATATCACTTTTCCCCACTTTTCCTTATTTTCATGGTATCGTCTCCACTTTTTCTCATTTTTCCACATCATCATACATTTTAATACAAATATTAATTAGGTTTATATAACATTTAAATATAAAAAAAAGACTTTCATTAATTCAAATAAAAATAAATACAACTAATTTAAAAAAAAAAGACGAATAAAATACAAGTTAATTAAAAACAAAAAAAAAAACTAAAATGGGCATTGCCAACACAAACGAGCCGTAATCTCGCGTTTACGGTCGAGAATCACTTGTAGCACCGACCCTTGGTAGCTCGTACGTAGGGCTGTCCAAATTGCTCGAAACTCGCTCGACGTTGGCTTGGAAAATGCTCGGAATATGCTCGTTCGGTTTCAGCTCGGTTGAAAAGGTGCTCGGTTCAGTTCGGTTCGGTTTGTAAACGAACCGAGCACGAGCATAGGTCCGCTCAGTTCGGTTC
>WOUH02000014.1:9071450-9085554 GCA_009936405.2 Stevia rebaudiana
CCGCATACACCCATTTGACTCTAAATTCTCCAACGAACACAATCGTGAGATAAAATTTTCTAGGCTCGGGATTTCTCAAATCATCTCGGTGCGTTTGTCGAGTACTAGTACATGGACTGAAAACCGGTTGTTACACTCCATATGTGAATGCGTAACTTGTCTGAGATCTTACTTTATGTGGATCTAATAGATATCTAGCATCAACATACCCAACATACTAGAACTTTTTATCTTTCTTGTAGAAGAGACTGATATTGAAATATATGTTTTATTCCATTCCAGTGTCTACCTGTGGGGTTAGAACTGTATCTCGCTAGCACATGTATCGAGAATGCAATATCAGAAATCATCGTGTTATTTGTAAGATACATAATAGCACTGATCGCGCTCAAGTACGGTACTTCTGGACCAAGTACTTCTTTGCCCTCATCTTGAGGACGGTAAGGATCTTTATGTGGACTACCATGTGTATGCTAAACGGTAGACAAATAATCTGTTGCAAAATGCTCGAACTATAGGCCTAGACATAATTTTGTTGTGCCAAGGTCTTTCTTTTCAATTGATATTTATATCATCAACATAAATTGCTATTATAGTGAAGTTTGAGAGCGATATTTCAATAAAGACATGTGGACTGATGTATCCCTCCTTTTTTAGATATTCAAATAGTCGATTGTACCACATACGATCAGATTATTTGAGACTATACAATGATCTCTTGATGTCATTTTCTAGGGTCTTGTATAAATATGTGGTGACGAAATCCATAAGTCTCATTTGAAGTTTTTTCCTAGGTTGTGAGGCCGATTAGAAATTGAAGGGTTTATCGCATCCATTGTAGAAGAATATGTTTTCTCATAATCAACTCCTGTGATTTAGTAAAACCTTGTGGCACAAGTTGGGCCTTATATCTTACAATCTCATTCTTTTCATTTTGTTTTATTGTGAACACCCATTTATATATAGAAAACACTGATACTTATATGTCTGCATATAACAAGAAGGTTATCTAATCATTTGACTTTTTTGTTTTTATGAAGAGCACAAATTACCCGAACATGCATCTAGTTAAAAAAAAATAATTTAACATTACTTACCTTTCAGTTCTAAAAGTGAAAATAAGCGAACAATAAATTAAAAATCAAGAAAAGTTTTAGTTTTTAACATATACTTTTGATAATATTTTATTTAAATAAATTTAATGATTGACCTAAATTCAATGAAAACTTAAGGTAATTTTTGGTACCCATAAACTGAAGCTAGTATGTTGGAATGAAAAAAAAAAATTGTTTTGTTACACTTCTAATGGAATGTACTACATAAAAAATGCAATTATTTTTTTAAAGAATTTTCGTTCACTTACGATAATTTCTACGAAAATCTTCCAACACTCACCCTCATCTGGTCCCATAGGAGTTATGCGTCCCAGTTACTCCATACACCATAATAAACTACTAATATAACATTAGCTGACGTCAAACTGATTCCATCCCAAACAACACCTCACAAATTCTGATTTACTTCTTTTATTTAAATTGCTTTAATATTTAATATACTAGTCTTCATTTTTATTTATTTGCAAACAAACTAAAAACCTCTAAATTAATTAACTAAACGTTGACAAAAAATGAATATTTGAATCCCATCTTGTGTCATTAGTTCGGTACTTAGTTCTTACCTTGACTATATATTACACTCCGATAGGTGCACTTGCCTTTTGTTCGTGATGTATTTTTAGTAAAAATCATTTTAATTATAAATTTAAAACCTGCTAAAATATGTAAAGTCTGTTAATTAATATTAACAACACGTATCGACATCAAGGTTTTTGTTCGTGAACCAAATCTATTGACTGGATTCTTGATATATTGCATTTCGAGTATTTTGGATTGTATTTGGACTATTAGTGTGCAATCTAGAATTTTGGTTTACATTGTAATTTTGGTTTACATTGGTTTGTGTTAATTTTACTATGTTTATTTTATTCAACATTGTTCTGGTTTGTGTTGATTTTACTATGTTTATTTTATTCAACATTGTTTTGAAACCTATGCACTAATCACAGTACACTTTTGGGTTATTATTATTATTGTATCATATACTTTCTAATTAATTTTGAGTTAAAGTTGTATTTTTATATAGTTACAGAGTTAACTACTTAACCCGGTTTAAGCGCTCGATAGTCGATACAACCGAGACTTAACCATTCATGTGTCCAACAAAATACATTTTAAGAACCGGTTTTTAAAATATTGTTCTACGCACGTAATCAGTGGTTAAATTACATCTTGCTAGCCAGGACCAAGTGTTTATGTTTAAAGTACTAAATTGAAGACCGGACAAGTTTTGACCTTCCGATTACGGTCTGGACCGGTTTTGGTCGGTTGTACATTCGGCTTGACCGGCTACATTCATGGGCTGAAATCATGGGATGCTTACATGCAGCCATGTAGGCGAGTTATACCATTTGTACAAGTAAAGACAAAAAAAAAAGGTTTTTAGACCGAACCGGTTTTCAAGCCAACACAGGAGGAGCCAGTTTACGGTGAACTAGTTTCAGACCAATCCAAACCGTAGGTTTAGGACCGCTTTGCCGTTTTTTGTATGACAACCGATTTGAAAAAGAAAATCTGTTTAAAATCTGGTTTACCAGTTTCGACACTTTGGCTATTAAACTACCCATTTCTAACAGATTTATAGTTATTTCTAGACGTTGGAACCCATTTTTTTACCATCCTATCTGCATATGTTAGTATAATTAGGTATTAGGTGACTTGTTGATCACAAGTTTTTACGCCTCAATACGATCAAAAACACAAAATTTGCACATTTGGACACCTTTTGTGTGTAATCATCCGCAATATGAAAACTATACTTTCCTAATCACTCGAACTCAGGTTTTTTTATCCATAATTCCATACCATTAATTGGATTTTGTACCTCTCTCAGTCAAGGGTGTTCATGGTTCGGTTTCAAACCATCCAAACCGGTCATCAGATTCTTTCACGGTCGGTTTTGTTCTAAACTTCCAATCGGTTGGATCCATTAATGCTTGATCTCTCTACGATTACAAATAAAAACACAAACTACAACCTCAAACAAACAAACAGTATGGATAAACATCATTGACAACATGCGACGATACGAAAGGATACTACGTTTATACAACCGTCACTTACTTTAATAATATGACCATTAAACTAAAAAGATTGAAAACCGGTCAAAGAAAGGAGATAGCTTGTGCATTGATGCAAAACAAGAACTTACTGAAGAACAACTTAAACAACATAAAAAAGATTAAATCTTAAAAAATGTTTATAGAGGAAGAAGATTAAGTTAATGTCCAATAAGTTTTTATGGCAATTGATTATCATGTATAGTAGATTTCCATTTTAATGAACTAGAAATACGGTCTATATTTTTCTATAAATTCAGGGGAATACCAAGAAATTTACAAGATTACATCTGGTAAGAAGAAACATTGAACATTTTCATTCATTTTTTTAAAGCTATTAATTTCAACATTATGATATGCAGATGTTTTTAACACATGCTTGATTTAAAAATGCAGAATCACAAACGCGAGACTATCATCTGTTTTACATATCAACTTTTAATCGGGCAAAACATTCAAAAACTTTCATAATCTGTTAATTCATTTTGGTTGTTTCTACATATGAGCATCTGTAATAATGTAAACCCTAATTAAAAACCTAATTTTGCCCAATTTTGAGTAGAACCTCTGTTCCTAATATGACTAGAAGACAGCTAGCTTGATCATGAAATCTGCAACAGTAAGAGAGGATCAAGCGGATCCATTGACACTGAGATTATCAGAATTTGTTGATTTTTTACACATAAAAGCTAACTTCTTTTAAAGAAATAAGAATTGGACAGCTAAGTAGCTAACCTTAGGATAACCCTAACTTCAGGTCCGCTTCTGGCGGCGGTGGTGATGTTGAAGGTGTTTGCGACAGCGACGGAGGTGTTAATGGTGTTTCCGACGGCAGCGGCGGTGGTGTTGATGGTGTTTGCGACGGCATCGACGGTGGCGGTGGCGGTGTTGATGGTGTTTGCGACGGCACCGGCGGTGGTGTTGATTGTGTTTGCGACGGCAGCGGCGATGGTGTTAATGGTGTTTGCCACGGCGACGATGGTGGTGTCGGTGGCCGTCGTCTCTTCTTCTCGTGGCTGATCCCTCTAGCTTTAGCTTGATCATCTTTAACTTGACGCAAATAAAGCCTAACAGCCCGAGCTCCAAACGGGTTCCGTTCCGGGTTCCCGCCGTTCTCCTCATATGCTGCCCGAAGCCGGCCGACAAGCGCATCAAGGCTGCCCCACGCCTGCCGGAGCGGGCAGGGGCAGGTTGCCGGAGAATCGAGATGACCGAACGACGGACAAAGTTGTGTATGAACCTTTGTTTTGCCAAACAGATCTAGATGCTTTAGGAATTCGATAACATGTATACCGCTGCACCGGAAAAGAGGTACCGGTGGACGGCGTTCCCGGATGTACTGCCCGAATGTGTTCCAGTCACGGCGTTTCTGGTTCTCGTAGCGGCTTCGATTGGTGGCCAGGGGCGTACCCACTTTATGAATGGTGGCCGGAGAAGAAGCGGTTGAAGAAAATGAAGATGATGCTGTTGAGCTTAACATACTAGTGTTAGGGTTTGTAGTGATGACGGAGGAAGCATCTTCTACTTCAGGAACAACATCCATGGTTGTAAAAGATTGAAATGTTTCAATGTTGGTGTATAATTTGAGCACAAATTAGTCAGATATATGTGGATCTAATTTAGGGTTTACTGTAAATGTTCAATACTGAGAGTAAGAGCATTTCACACAGTAGCTTCCCCAAATATTTTTTCCTTTCCTCTGCTTATAAACACTCTCAACTACACCCTAAATTATACAGGTTCTCTCATATATATTTTAATGAATAGTCTTTTGTAATGGTACTTAGGGGTTTTGTACTGGTACTTACGGGTGTTTATGATTCGGTTTAAAACCGTGAAACCGTCCAAACCAATCTTTGATTTGGCTTCGCGGGTGGTTTTCTCCCCAAACCTTTGGTCGGTCGGTTTCAAAAGTTTGAAACCGTAGTGAACGGTTTGATTTACGGTTTATATGAAAAACCGGTCGTAATTAACCGGACCGTATCTATATGTAACAAAATATATTTTTATATATACAATAAAATATATATAAAGAAGTTGGTGAGATTTTAATAGGTTGCAGCTTTAGGCGATATATTGTATATGTCTCATTTTCTTTAATTGTTCTCTAATCCAACCCTATCCATATCTCTTCATCTACCTCGACCTTCTTTCTTCTCTCATATTCGTTTTTTTATATTTATTTTAAATAATTTATGCAAGTACAATATGTCTATATGTTTTCGATAGATTCATAAAGTCATAATAGTGTATGATATTTTAATGTTTACATTGTACACAATAATCCGAATACTAGACTTTGGGCAACAAGTTTTTTTTAAGTTTTGAAGAGGCTTAAAAAGCCTAAACCGTGAAACCAAACCGGACCAAGCTGTTAGTAGCCATTTGGTTTGGTTCGGTTTTTATTTTGAACGGTTCGGTTTTGGTTTCATTATTCAAAAACTGTAGTTAACGGTTTGGTTCATGGTTTGACGTAAAAATAGTACAAACCGGACCGTGAATACCCCTACTGGTACTCATTATTCTAGAATTTCATAATTTTACTACCGGTTTTAAAATACGGTATCGATCTCATCTCTACTTTTACAAAGTTTCTAAACGGCAGCTAATTTTTCAAGTGCAACGGTTTTCAAACTGGTTCCAAACCGGTTAATGTATTGAACCTCAAACTAGTTCAAACCTATGGCTTGGATAGATCCCTAACCGCTTGACCGGTTCACCAAGAATTGTGTCTTAATATCGGTTAAAAACCGGTTTGTATGCACCAATATACCAAATCCCAAACACCAATATAATTTTAAGGCAACTCATGGTGCAATAACTTGCATATGTTTTGTCACATTAAATTAAGATCAATCCCACTTTCAAATTAAAACTGATACATGACACACCCAAATGGTATACTAAAAACTAGGACATGTAACAAAAAGTTGTAATAAATTCTTGCTTATTTCCTTCAGAAATAACTAATAACATATATCATTAACAACATGTGACAATACGCGAGTATACTAAGTTTATACTATCTTCACTTTCATACATTTTCTTCTCGTTCTAACACAACTATTACTTCAACAAAAAAGATTAAAAAACCGGGCGACAAAAGAGAAAGCTTGTGCATTGATGCATACAACAACTTTCTGATGAATAACTTACACAACATTAAAAAGATTAAATCTAAAGAACATGTTTGAAGAAGTTTAAGGTAATGTCCAATATGTTTTTGTGGCTACCAAGATTCGATCTCTTCCTTGAGATTCTGGTTCTTTATCATGTATGGTTGATTTCCATCTTAAAGAACTTGAAATTCGGTCTATTTTTGCTATAAATTCAGGAGAATCGCGAACCAAAACGGTTCCTTCGGGTCGTAATAATCGATCCATTTCCAACAAGACATCCACAAGATTACATCTGCAACAAAAAAAACATTTTCATTTTCATCTATTTGGTTGTTTTTACATATCAGCCTCCTATGAACCCTAATTCACCCGAATTTGCTCAAATTTAACCCAAAAGTGCATCAAGCGCGCCTTTTTAAACCAAGATTACTTGTTTATAAATTCATAAGTCTCAGTGAACTTGAAAAATTACCTGTTTTTGCCGGTAATTGGATCCTTAATGAGGGATTCAAGTGCAACCGCATGAATGAAGTCATAAGTTCGTGGGTAACTTGAAAACGGTTCGCACCTACAGATAATCACAATAAAATGATATAAAGCTATATAAAAATGAAACAATAATAGTTTTAGATACAAAACAAAAAAAAATAATTTACCAATCATGATAAACGCCAATAAGCCCGCGATCATAAATAACACCTAAAGTTGAAGGTTTGCGGTCTGCAACAACATTCATCACCCACAATGGATCTGAAGTTAATGCAGCAGCAAAACCACCAA
The DNA here is from genome assembly GCA_009936405.2 of Stevia rebaudiana. Taxonomy (NCBI): domain Eukaryota; kingdom Viridiplantae; phylum Streptophyta; class Magnoliopsida; order Asterales; family Asteraceae; genus Stevia; species Stevia rebaudiana. The sequence goes on from WOUH02000014.1 coordinate 9,078,525, forward strand.
AAAATGCATTCATATCCATCACATTTCTTACTGCAGGAGTCCCTAATTTTAAATTTAATGAATTTTTGTAATAAAATAATCTTCTTTCCCAACGGCGCGTGTCGGCTTCAAACACATCGTTTCCATTTTTAATCAATGTGGCCCGTGATGGAGCTTGTTTTAGTCTTTGTGGCCATTTTGGAATTTCACCAACCGCGATTTCTCCTCTGATTGCAGATGTTTGACTAACGCATTTTTTTAGTTTCACATACCTGCCATCATTAACAATATATTGTTCACATAGATAAATAAAAAATAAGGATTGCAAATTCAACCAGTTTAAATGTGAATCGCTCCATTTAGGTTGTGTTTTATCTCAAACGGGTCAAATAAGGTTTTAAAGTAACGGGTTTGGGCATTAAGGTCAAGTTTTGTTCACTTTTCCATTAAATCAGGGTAAATGACTAAAATAACCTTTGAATTTTTGAACAGTCAAAGTCAAAGGGTGTTTTGGTCATTTAACGTCAAAGTTAACGGAAACTTAGCCTTAATATCCAAACTCGTTACAAAAGTGAAAGCATAAAACTCAAATTTGTTACTTAAAAGTAAAAAACGTACTCAAACTTGTTACTTTCCACAGTTTGTAATTAACTTAATTACTTAATTACAATTTTTTTTATAGAATAACAAAAGCTTGTTTGCGGGTTGATATGAACCATCTCATTTCATCTCGCTAAAGAAAAAATTGTTTTACCAATTACTTGTAATAAAACTTATCTCAAAAAGAAAAAGATTTCAAGTTACTAACCAAGCAGAACTTGGGTCATTAGACTCATCACACAATTCAAGCCCAATTTCATTTTGGGCCTGAAGACATGATTCACCAACGGGCTTTTTCCAAATAACAGTGTTCCCATCAACAACAATTAACTCATAACACAATGCTCTAGCTACTGCTTGCAAATCGGCCCATTCTTTATCTTGTTTGGCCCACTGGACTGGTGGGCCCGAGATTACTAAATACCCCCCGGGTCGAAGTAATCGGTCAACTTCCATAAAATATGTTGCGTCTGCAAATTTTTATATTCCTATTGTCAGAAAAAAAACTGATATCGCTTATATTATAAGTAATAGAGTTAATTACACTAGTGATCCTCGTGCTTTGTGAAAAGTAACAACTTTGGGTTTTACGCTTTCAGTTTCGTAACGAGTTTGAGTATTAAAGTCAACTTCTTTTAACTATTTTGTTAAACTCGGGTGAAAGGGACAAAAATACCCTTTTGACTTTTTTAATTGGTGAAGTCAAATAGTGAAATGTCAAAAGGGTATTTTGGTCATTTTGCCCTAATTTTTTAAAATGATAACGCAAAGTCAACCTTAATGCACAAACTCGTTACAATGTTAGAAGCATAACTGTTACTTAAACCCTTAGTACCCAAACCTGTTACTTTCCGCAAATAACAGGGACCATATGTGTAATTAAGTATTGAGTTATAGTAGACTTACTATATGCGGTAAAAGGGATTAAACAACGAGAGCAATGAATTAAATCAAATGATGATGCGGGAAACGGAAGGCGGCGAGTGCCAAGCATTAAAACAAGAGCGGGTATTCCTCTTTCTAAAGCGAATTGTATTTGTGATTTATGTGAATCTCTTGGAGCAAAAGAGAGGGTTAAAATGTTATCTTCTAGTAGGTGACCTCCAAAACTGGCAACCTGCAAACAAAATATTAATAAAAAAATTAAATTTCATAAGATTAGTTTAGCAAGGTACGGATTGGATCATTACATTCTATTACCATGTTTGGTAGATGGAATAAGTTTTCGCATGAATTTTTAGTGTCATTTTGTCTCTACTTTGATGATTTTTTTATGTACAAAATGATACAAGATAAACATAATAAAAGATCATTACAAAGTTAAGATCATAATAAAAAGAAGAGTTGATAGTCACTTTCGTCCCTGTGGTTTGGTGACTTTCGTGATTTTCATTCAAAAACTTATTTTCCTCCATTGGGTCCCCCACGTTTCAAAAAGTTGTCATTTTCATCCCTATGATTTTTTGACTTTTGCTAGTTTCATCCATATGAATTTTTGACGGAGTTAAGTCTATGGATGAAAATAGCAATGTTTTGAAACGTCAGAGACCCGTAGGAGAAAAAAAAAATTTTGGATGAAAATGACAAAAGCCATCAAACCACAGGGACGGAAATGGCTATTAACTCTAAAAAGAATCTGTTTTCTACTTTTATAGTTATTTCAAGCAAAAAAAACACATTAATTTAAGTCATGAAATCTATTAAAAAGATTGATTACATGCATAACACCAAGTTACATTGCAACCTTTTCGAGAAAGAAAACTAAACCAAATTGAAGAATAAAAATATACTATCAGAAATGATCCATTTTGTTTCCATTTCTTATCTAATTCCATCATACCAAAGTTCAAACGAAAGTTTCAAAAAGAATAAATAAATAAATAAATAAATAAATAAATAAATAAATAAATAAATAAATAAATAAATAAATAAATAATAAAACTCTCACCCCGCAACCCATATCAAGAGCCGTCCTGAGGGCCCCACCAGAAATAGGAATATATTGTTTCAATTTGGCGATATATTGTGTGGCTCCATCGGGAAACATAGTTCCACCACCGGGAAATATGAAATATGGACCGTCTTTTTTCATCCATCCTTGATGACCTTTTCTATCAGCTATTTTATTATACGGCATGTTTTCGTGCCATATCTGTACACCAAAAAAATAAAAATAAAATTATATCACAAAGTCAATACAATTTTACAAATATATAAAAACCATATAGAGTTATGAGAATCTAAAGATATGTTAAATGTTCATTGGGAGTAAAACAAGTGACGTATAAATCTTTTATATGAATTTGTTTTATGGCACGCGACACCAAGAGCTTCTAATATACATAGAGAATAAATAAAGTAATTTACTTGGAGAATAAGCAAGCATACAACAAAACATTTTAAAAATGGTCTATTTATACTATCAAGTATCAATTTAGCTTCACTTAAAAAAAAAAAGATTAGTTTGCGAGTTCACCAAAAATTGACCTGCAAACGCTTTCTTGAAGTCTTAACTACAAAAAAATGTGTACTTGAAGTATTAATATTAAAAAGTCTATTCTTTGTTGGTGTGAAAACGATGTTTAAGTTACATACATAATTAGTAGGATTACATTAATCCACAAAAAAGAAGAACAAATCATCATTAATCTTATGTCATAAAGTGATAAACCCATAAATGAAAAAATATCAAACACGAATAAAGTTTAACGATAATCATGATTGGTATGAAGATCATCATATTAACAAGCTATGAATAGATTGATCCTCATGTAAAGAAGCCAAATCTTTACGGAATGTGATATTAGATCTATACATATTAACAATCTTTCTTAATAAATCATTTACCAACTTCATATTAAAAAACTTTCTGCAAATGATACTCATAAGGACTGATTCAATTATGCATCACTCTCCATTCTATCACTTCATTATCAACATAAACTCATTCAGAAAATGCATACATCTTTCATGTTTTAACATGATAAATCTTTATCAAAACCCCATCTTGTTAAACCTTTAAAGATAATGTTTGGCGTCTTATAAGTTATAACTGCTGGTTTACATCAAATGTAACTACTTATGCAACAGTATTAGAAACCTATCATGTTAAATCTGCTAATTATCAAGTTCAAATCTAGAATACTATAATATTTGATTACAATACAACAATTAATTGAAGATTTGGTAAATTAATTCACCTTGTGCAAACTCTCCGGCCACTGAATCGGAACATGATACCCTTTAGGCGGAGGGATCAAGCACACCGGCGTTTCCTCCGGCGCCGGACAATGTCTCTCCCGATAATAATTCATCTCCCTACTAAGCTGACTGTTCCGGGTCGGATCTTCACACGGCATGTAATCCACAGTTTCCGGACCGCACGATTCGATCGCCGGATGTTTGCCGGATTCAATCAGAGCAACGAGCCCGTGACGCTGCTTCGGATCGGCGGCGTTGGAACGGATCAAAGCTTGGGTGCCGGAGGCGGCAAGCGAGTCGCCGAGAGAAGTGAATATGAGGAGGAAGAAGAGGATTACGATGGCGAAGAACACCATGGATATGAAGTCCAGAAGCTGCCATTTTCGGGTCGGGTTGGTTCGTTGTTTGGGAGAAGTGAGATTGATGTGCCCCATTTGTGATGATTGGTTGTTGGGGGTTAGGAATTGGGGATTTGTAAGTGTGGAATCGAGATCTGATAGTGGGTTGAAGAGTAGATTTAGTGTGTGATGCAGGTGTGAAAGGAGGTAGAGAGGAGGAAGAAGAAGTGGTTCTTAGTTCTTACACTTACATTTTATAATGGAAAATGGTAATGACATGAAGCCTAACTAACTTAAACATGTTTTGTGTTAAATTATGATAAACAACCAAACATGTAAAACTATGAAAAGTGATACATGACTGCTTACAATTTTCATTCATATAAAGTGAAAATAAATTGGTAGACCTCACAAGTTTTGTAAATAACACCTTACAACCGTTCGTTGATACTTAAAATTGACATGCAAGTCAAAGCAAATCAACATTAAATTTTTATTTGTATTTAATATAAATTTTAGTAAATTGAAGTTATACACAACATTCACTAAACAACCATCTCTAATGAAAAAAGCTACGCTATCGTTTGATATGTATGAATAAAGACTGGAATGTAATGTAATATTATGTTGGACTTAAATAAAACATGTTTGTTTATACTTAAAAATGAAATGTATCATTACATAAGAAATGCGATTCCTTTTTTAACGACTTTCATTTTCTTTGAAGAATGATTTTTTTTTTCATTCATTTCCTTGAAGGAATGATCCGATCAAAGATCCAACTCATGGCTCGACTAGTACTCGACTCATGCTCAAAATCATGACCCGACCCATTACCCAACCCATGGTCCAAACCATGACTCGAACCATAACCCGACTCATGACCCAAACCATGACCCGACATATGACCTGACCCGAATCATAATCCAAATCATGGCCTGACCCTCAACTGACACATGAAGCGACCCACAATTCAAACCATGACCTAACTCATGACCTGACGCATGAGCTGAACACATAACTCAGCCCATGAACAGAGACCCATAGCTTGAACCATGAGCCGATCCACGACCCAAACTATGACCTGATCACAGCTTGAACCATGAGTCGACACACGAACCATAACCCAAACAATGACCCGACTCACAACTTGAACTATGAACTGACCTATAAGCTGAACCAGGACCCAAACCACGCCCCGACCACGACCCGGTCCATCATCCAAACAATGAACGGAACCAAACAATGACTAGAACCAAATTATATTTCATTCCTACATTGTTTTGTGTCTACGAGTCAACATTAAGTAAATAGCATTCAAACAATGACCAAGACCAAATTATATTTCATTCCTTCATTGTTTCATGTCTACTAATCAACATTAAGAATTATCATTTCATTACCATCGATAGCCAAACATGACAATGGAATGGTAATGATTCATTTCATTCCCTTGTCCATTCCATTAGATAATGGAATGAACGAGGTAATGGAATGGACAAAGGAATGAAATGGATAATCGCCATTTTGGTTACCAGTGGTAATGAAATGAATCATTACTCCATGTTGTTTGGTAAACAAAAAAATGTGAAGGAATGAAATACAATTTGGGTGTGATCTTCGTTCTGGTCATTGTTCGGATCATGGATCGGGTCATGATTTAGCTCATGGGTTGGTTCATGGTTCTGATTGCGGGTGGAATCATGGTTTGGGTCATGGGTCGTGTGTCGACTCATGTGTAATATCCGCGAATTTCAGGTCAGTATTCCGACCCGCTTATACGTACTATGATACGTATTATCAACGCGTACTCGAAACTTTATACTAGAATACGTGCGTATACGAATAAACTCGAACAATTAACTATCGATCACGTAAACGAACTCGTTAAAACTAAAAACGAAACTAACGTGCGACTCCTCGACCCAACCCGGTTAACCCGCGACCGAAACGAAACCCGCGATGGTGACCACCCTCTCGGTCACCACCCATCATCATCGATCTCTCTCTCTCTCTCTCTCTAGCGATGCATGCATGCATGCATGCAAAGGAAACCCACGTCAACACCACCATCTTCTCGGCATCCATCTTTGGAACCCCCTCGACCACCCACATGCAAACCATGGAGCCTCTCGGCAGTTTTACGTGACCCACTCGATGAAAAGGGGGAGCCTCTCGAAGCCAATCCTCTCGATGGTCCCCAAAACGAGTTCCCTCGGTGGCACCCATCCCTCTCGACAGCTCCCATAACCCCCTCGATGCATGCCCATCCCTCTCGACGGCTTATGGTGGTCCTTGATCAGCCCTCTCGATCAAAACAAAGCTCCTCGATGGATCAATGGCCCTCTCGATAACCCCTCTCGGCTGGATCAAAAGCCCATCTCGATGACCCTCTCGATCCCTCCTCCCTTCCACCCTCTCGATGGCTGCCGTAGCCTCTCGATGGATTAAAGGAGCCTCTCGGCTCCACAATTCCATGCACCTCTCGATCTTGCTTTTCAAACTCTCGACCAAAAAGGAGAAAACCATCAACTCTAGGCCGGCTCTCTCCATCAACAACCCACAAGTCAACTCCACTAGCTAATCATTACTCATATCTATAGCATAACCTATGATTTCCTCTTACTTAACATCAATCCACCACCTTTTCTTGTTTCCCCATCCCCTCGGCAGAAAGAAAGAGAAGCCATCAACTTCTTCTTTTTCTCTTCCATTCGGCAGTCACCTTCCATTGTTCTTCATCATCTTCAAGTGTTCTTCATCAAATAACATCCGTTTGAACACAATAAAACCACATTTAAGATCCTCTTTTGAAGCTTTACAAAAAGACGGTGTTTTCCCGAAGATTCTCGCCTTCTCCCGACAATTTTACGTAAGAACTCGTCTTAAACTCGTCACGTATCTGTTCATAT
>WOUH02000014.1:9085654-9109612 GCA_009936405.2 Stevia rebaudiana
TATAGCCCTATACGTGGCGTATAGGGTTAGAGGGGGTGTGGGAATAGTGTTTGGGGGTGTGTAAATAGCAACTGCCTATTAAAATATGAAAAGTTCGATAGTGGAGAATCAACAAGACATATGCAACTGTATGTCTATATGCTCCTTTTGTCACCTATATACACCATGCCACCCATCCATGAAGATCCTATTTTACCTTACATCACTTCAAAAGCATTCTCTCCCCGTACATACATTTCACACAAATACATACATAATTCGTACGTACGTTCATACATACATGCGCGTTAGCCCACATATACACACATGTGTATATGTGTATATCTATAAATTAATTTCTTTTATAACAACTAATACATAAAAAATTGTCACATCTCGTTTCCGGTGCGTGCATATGATATGTATATGTGTGGGCCGTGTGCAAAAGTACAATTGCAGTAATTTTTACGTTATTTTACTATTTTGTGAAAAGCGTCGGATTGGTCTTTACGATAGACAGTTAATCGGCATCATGAGTTGGGGGTCTCATTGGAAATAGCCTCTCTATTCTTACGAGGGGTAGAGGTAAGGTTGTCTACATCTTACCTTCTTCAAACCCTAACTTAGCTTAATAACGGTGTCATATACTGAGTACGAGTGATGATGATAACACATTAAAAATTGTGAGTTTCATCTCAACGCTTATTGTGTTTATTATATAAATAAACTAAAATGCATATACATTTCAATTTTAAAAACTATGGTATTGTAGCCTTTTGTGTATCTTGGCATCTACATATAAACCACATGCATGCATATGTGTATACACTATAAACACATACACATATTTAGAGAGGTGACTTTATATAAAATGTAATCAACTTTCAGTTTTATTTCATTTAAGTCACTTGTACTTTTTTTTTTAATTCGGTCACTCATACTTTTTTTTATTCTAATTATGTCACTTTACTTTAAATAAATGTTTCAATCTTATACATGTTACCTACAACATTAGGTTATTATGTCATTTGAAAGTTTATTTTTTGTTTACCTTTTAAAAAACAATTATGGTGGTTGATTACGTGAATCAAAAATAAAAAATAAAAAATTAATAATTTTGTAGGTAAAAAGTATACGATTATATACCCTTTTAAAGTAGAGTGACATAACTGAAACATAATAAAGTATCAATGATGTTATAAACAAAACTAAAAATTTGTTACAATATTTTCCCCATATTTATATTATCTTTTTAAGAAACAAGGAGATTATGTAAACTCAAAGAAAGCGTAAGGAGAAGGAAATAAACCACTTTTTACTGTTTCCAATAAAAGATTATGTACTAGTGTTTAACCGCTTTGTGCGATCTCAACTTCATATTGGTTCTAAAATAAACTCACTCTTATATACATGCACAAGCTTACAAATCCGTGTATTACATCGGTTAACATAATCGACACTAAAGTTTTTAAATTTAAAGACGAAAATTGTTTAGACTTGAAATGTTAGAAACAATTTTTGTTACTGGTGGACCAAAATTATTAAACATTGCAAATCTCATGGGTGAAAAGATCAATTTACTTTTTTAAAAGAATAAGATAAATACTTAATTAAATAATAACAACATTAATTGATATTAAAATATAAATCTATTTTAGTATTGAAGATGAAATAAAAAAAATATAGAAAAATTCAAAAATTGTGGTGTTGTCATGCGACATTATTTAGAATTAAATCTTAACTTTTTTGGTTCATAAACCACTAACAGAAATTTATAAGACTTGAAACGTTAGGAACGAAAATTGTTAAGACTTGAAACATTATGGACTATTTATGTTAAACATTGCAAACATCAGGGTTAAGTTGAGATTTGTAATTTATTCTTTTAAATATATAAATAAAAATACTTAAATAGATAATAACAAATTTAATTGATTTTGAAATTTATATCTATTTTTGAATTTAAGATTAAAGAAAAATATATAAAAATGCAAATAATTATTGTGTTGACATGCGACATTTATGTTAGTCTTTTATTAGAGGTAGATACCCATACAATGATGTTAAATACATGACTCAAAAACTTTAAGAATTTCCAAACGCTTCTACCTATGACTTTAAATTTGATATATAAGTGGTAACTAAAAAATATTTAATTTAGACTATTCATTTTTCAATCTGAGCCCTCCATTCTATTTTTAAGATGTGTTACAAAGTGTAGGCATATCAAAATGAGGGCCCATATTAAGTTACTTATAAAATAGAGGGTTTAAGTTGAGTTTTTTGTTAACTCTCTAAAATCATGTTCACATAATACACACCTCTGTATATGTAGGAGACGTGTATTATGTTAACCTGATCTCATACTCCTTATACCGAAAACGTGTATTATGTGAACATGAGTTATATATATATATGTATATAACTCAGCTTTAGGTATGATTTTTTGACATGTTAAAAAGTGTGATTATAAATAAAGCAATGAACATGGGCACCTACTTTATATGTTGTCATAAGCATATCCTAAGGAAGATACTAAATATGCTTTCCCCTACTTTTCTTCACGTTCAAAAACAGATGTCACTATTTATACATGAACTCACTTCCCCATTTTTCATTCCTCAACTAAACTTTACCATACTTCAATCTCTTAATCAGATGTAAACTCGATGTTCGAAAAACATCATATGCAGTAACACTAGTTGTGGACCTCGGGGGCAATGAGAGGCGGTAACCGGTGGTGGAACAGGCGGCATCATGGCTATGTTACGGTGGTGGCGGTGGTGATGTTCATTGTCATGACAATAAAACCACCTTGATTTTTATCTGTATCATGGGTGGTGTGATACCAGGGCAACCTCAATCTTTGGCATAATCGTTGAGTTTTCATTATTGTAATCTCATACGATAATCGGTTTAATTTATTTGTAATTTTATGATATGAAGATGGAAATGTCTTGATTCCTATCAAGGGTGGTTTCAATAACTAGTCACTTGATCTTTTTGCATGATTGTTGGGTTTTCTCTAGAGTTGTTTATTGTTAAATAGAGAAATAAATACAAAACAATTGGAGAAACCTTTGATCTCTTGACTCGACTTCATGTATATCATACACAGAAATATAAATTAGTCGAATATATTTTAAACATTTTATACATCCGACCGTTACCACTTTTACAATTTTACCTCCCTCCATAGTATGATAAAATAAATAAATTCTAGAGGTTAAATTACCAACACGTATAAACGATGACATTTTGTTACCAAGGTAAGGACTATAGGTGGTAGGAAATTCAAATACCTCAAAATTGTAGAAAGACTCACTCAAAAAGTCAAAATTGTAATAAGAAGACTACTTAAATAGTCAAATTTTCTTGAAGCCCATGAAATGACCCTATAATTTGACCCCCTACATCCGGGAACTCTTCACTTCCTTCTAATGATCGAACCCTACCCGCTCGATCAACCCGAACTGGGTACTTCAAGAGATGACCTGTCATTTCTGTTATCTCATGTGAAGCAAACTTTACCCAGTTTGCTTCTGCCATTGATCTAACTTGTCTTACGCACTCGATAGTCTCGGGATGCGTGAACGTCTCGTGAATTGTTCCAAGATGCTCCGCCCATAAAGACATTCGATATCCGTAAATCTTCAAAATAAAAAATAAATAAAATTATTTTGTAAGATAACCAAAATTGGCCAATTTATTTAAAAACTTATTATATATAAATAGTAGGTGAAATATGATTACAAACATTATATGTTGAACTTTTAATCTAAAATAAACAAAATTATGAATTTGGAAAAAAAAAATGTTGTAATGACTAAAAAATTAACCTGTCCACGTGGATCCATTTGTTTTCTTGCCCATGTGTTATGAGGTTGATAAGCTCCCATTGCAATCTCTGTGTCTCGAGTTCCTTCCATAGACCGTTGATTAATATTTGCAGATCCGATAATTACATATTCATCATCAACTATCATTCCTTTTGAGTGAACGTAAATCATAAATCGTCGGTTTTTACGCGTGAATGCCTGAAATAAATAATAAAAAAAAATCAGATTAAGGATACTAGTGTTATTGCTACTTTCAGAAGTAGAGTTAAGGGTTGACTTCAAATGTCAACATACAAAACTTAAATCTCTAAATAGATATAAAAAAAAACTACTTGGAATAGAGGAATTGTTACTAAACTTATAAGAGCTGCCACAAATAAGATGAGATAAAAATTAGAGTAAATTACTTGGATGGTCCTCTGGGTTTGCACAAATTTCACTTTTGGTCCTAAGGTTTGAAAAATTATCCTTTTCGTCCCAACTGTCTCACAAATCGTAACACTTTGGTCCTGACATGGAATATTCGTTAAAAGATTATGTTAAGTGGGTGTGAAGTTACCATTATACCCTTCTTAGTTAAAAAGATAAAATGGTAATTTCCCACCAGCTTAACAGAATCTTTTAACGAACATTCATGTCAGGAACCAAAGTGTTACGATTGTCAAACAGTTGGGACCAAAAGGGTAATTTTTTAAACCTAAGGACCAAAAGTGAAATTTGTGAAAACCACAAGTAATTCACTCTTGAGATTATTTGCAGGAAATCTGTTATCAATTTTTTTTAAACTAGAATATTAACAGGTTTGACCATATTCAAAGAGACAATGAAAATTGACCTCAAGAGAATAATCAAAAAAATAATCATAATCATCCTTCTCGCTCGAGTCTTCACGATTACCAAGACAAAAAAAATTCAAATAATCTTGTGGCGAATGTGCTTCTTCAAGTCCAACTTCCAACAAAGCGTTGTAGATGGTTTCATACATCATTTGCATTGTTTTATTCTGTAATATTATTCTACATTGTCATTATTTACATATTTGATTAATAATAAACACACTTATTTTTTAAAAAATGTAAATTTAAATACCTGCCAAAATAAAATTCTTTGTGTAGCAGACCCTGTGGGAGCACCCTCTGGCCACATAGGGATAATAATATATGCTGCAAATCTTTCGTTTGCTCTGATTTTATTAGCAATTTTTAGTGCAATTTCCATTGGGATTAAATTGTTAGCACCTGAATAATCATAAAAAAGTGATGTCAAAATATTAATTTTATAAATAAAATTTTAAAAAAAAATGTTTCTTGCCTAGATCTTTATGAGAACTCCAATTGTATGATGATCCGATAAAGTACTGATTCTCGATATAAATAAAATGTTGTGCTGCACGAATAGCGGTCACATATGCAGAATGTATGCTCATATCAATAAGCACATTCTTCCCACAAACCAAATTCTGTTTATACAAAAATATCAAAATCAAACTAAAGATTTCATGACTATTTATTAAGTTTTAGTCACATTTTCAATTATTTGTGCAATAAGTTATACAATTCAACTACATTTGCATATAGAATATATGAAAACTAGGAAAACAAAAAACTAATTGAAGCTGCAAGTGAAAACAATATCAGACCATCAATATTAAAAAAAATCAATTTTAGAAATGCATTCAAGTAATTTTCGAAATAATTAGCATATTTAAAGGGCATTTTAGTCATTGTAACATCAATATAATACCATTTAGGAACCACTATCTTCACCTTGGCTATAGCTTCTTTGGGATCCTTAGGGAAGCCCTTAACCGAATTTGAATCAATTGAACGAAAAATCTGCAGAAAGTAAATTAAATAAAAAATATTGTTACACAACAATTTAATGAGATTTATTTATTTATATATTTTGACAAAAAAGGGTTGCAAAAATTTTATTTACCTGTACATGCCACCCTTCAGGATCTTTATCACTAAGGCAAGGTTCATCATTTACAGTTAAAAATTCTGGCATTTTATCTAATTTTAATAACGAATTATCACATGAAGCCTTTAATTTTTTTAATCCACTAACTTTTGACGCCTTTGACCATCGTTCTTCAAAGTTTTTTAAAAGATCATATGCAGCTGGTCCATCAATTTTACAATGCAAGTCATGCCATGGTTCTCTTGGACAACCCGCAAGATTACCCTAAAAATGTAAAAAATTAATTATCTTAAGTAACTTATAATGATCTAACTAAAATTTTTTTATTAAAAGAATGAATAGGATATGAGATGTCACCGTTAAATTAGGATTATGAAAGTCATCTGCATGTAATGTTTCTAAAGATTTAAAAAGTGGATGTGTTGGATTATCATATCGACCGTTACATAAGTCAAGTCCACCAATAAAAGATATAATTTTTCGTCTATGGTTTCCAGCATCAGCATCTACAATCACATTTTTCTGGTGATGTGTATATATAGTTCCAACTTCCTAAAAAAAGGAAAAAATTCACAATAATAACTTATCTAGACATACATGAATTTTTACTAGAGTTAATTACACAGATGGTCCCTGTGGTTAGCAAAAAGTAACAGGTTTGGGTTTTATGTTTTAAATTTTGTGATTAGTTTGGGTACTAAAGCTAACTTTCATTACATTTTTCGTCAAATAAAAGTAAATGGCCAAAATACCCTTTGACTTTTGAATAATTAAAGTCAAATGGTGAAAAGTCAAAGGGTATTTTGGTCATTTCATCCTAACTTAACGAAAAGTTAATGGAAGTTAGCCTAAATACCCAAACTCGTGACAAGACTGAAAGCATAAAACCCAAACTTGTTACTTTAAACCCTTGGTACCCAAACTTGTTACTTTAAATTTGATCGTGTTTATAATAATTCCAATAAGTTTGTAAAAATGTTTATAGTAAAATAATACACAAAACTATATCATACCGTCTTCTTGACCCAACTAAGCTTCTTCCCAGCCATACGAGGACAAAGCAACACATGCACAGAAGAATTCTTAAAAAACCGTCGAGTCTCTTCATCATGAGTGGCCATAAATCCATCCTAAAAACATACAACTTTAGGAAAATATAATTCGTATATAAATCATTTATTTGTTCAAAAAACATACCATATTGTAACCCATGATATTCCTTGAAGTAGGATCATCCCAAACAAGAAGCAAAACTTTAACACCTTCTTCTGATTTACTTTTCAAAAGATTTCCAAGTGTGTAATTTGGTACATCCTCTAACTCGCGAACCAATTTCACTTTATGCCAGACAGACCAACCGGTGATATAAACAAGATGTTTAGCGTCCTTAATCGCGTCAAAAATGTCCATCCAACATGTACCATGAACATAATGCATACCACCATCAAGCTCAGTATTCGGAAGACAATTATCCGGTACATGTGCATCTTGATACAATGTAACTTTCCCGCCTTTTCTTAATGGAAAATACGTGTCGGGAATCCCAGAATATTGTGGGCCCGCCCCAACTCCATCGCGATATAAATTTGATTGTTCAACGGGTATGTATTGGATTGAAAGTCCCAAACTTGCTCCATTCTTGAAATGTCTCCCGTTTGTATGCATTAATGGAAAAAATCCATCTATTTTAGTTCCATTATATATATTTTCAACTGGGATTGCTACAACTCCTATAAGTTGAGATCCAACTCTATCATTATCTTTTACCAAAAAATGAATTTCAGAAGCATGATACGCGACATGAACGTTAAATTCTTGATTCCAAACAGGGTTTTCACTGTTTTTAACCACATATGTTTTTCCAACCACTGCACTCATTATAGCAATTGAAACATACGGATCACTAGTGTTCTTATCTCCATAAAAAACATCACCAACTGCTTTAGGAAACATATCCATATTTGGAAGCGATTTTGCTTCATGAATCCAAATGTTTAAATTTCCATGTAGTAACAAGACATTTAATGACTTTTTATGTGATCCTAATGGCATGGTGAGTATCTGAGTTTCTGGTGAGTCAACCAGTGTGTCTGGGTCAACTGAGTTGGAATGAGGACGATATTCAGTGCTTCTTGAAAGAGTTGCAGTTGACTGATGGCTAGTTGACTCATTATGTGTGTTTGAATTGTTTGAAAATTCAACTGGTGATGTTGATTCTGCAGCAGGTGCAGGAGGTGATGCAGTTGCAGATTGTTCATTCTCAGACATAAGCAAATGATGAATGATTGAAATTGGTACGTAATCAATAACATATATATAAATTTGTATTTTCCCCAATTGTTCTGTACTTCTGTTAATGCATCTGCAATTATGCATTTAGGGGGTTCATGATCTTCGGAATGCAATGAGTCCCAAATTTGATTTTGTTTCCTCCAAATCGTCGTTTACGTCTCGAATTATACACAATCTTCAACATGTGATTCAATTGGGATTTCTACGACCGATATAAGAAAACCCTAACATGAAATTGCAACATAAAACGCAATTGAAACACACCTTTAATCGCTGAATCTCGAAGATGTTGGTGATCGGAAACGTTACATGCAGAGATCGAAATTGAATGACCAAAATGTGGGTTGCGATTTGAACGCACAAATTTTCACATTTTGTTACCAAATTTAGTGGTGTAAAGGAACAATAAAATTTATTAGGAAATTTTGGTGACGCTGGTCCACTGGTTTCTCAAAAATAAACCGCCAACTAGAATTTAAATCTCAACATGTTATTTGTGTGCATAAATTCTGGTAAGAGAGATTTTAATATCAATTTGACATATTGTCCTTTAATAATAGAAACTCAAAAAATTGTTATCACCAGTCTAAACTTTTATATTATTTACTTATAACATTTCCGAGTTAACAAATCTAACACCATTACGTGACAAGATATTATGACGTGATATGTTGATATGGCAAGAATTGCTGACGTTGTAGTATGTCACGTCAACAACATGCTGACGTGGTAGTATGTCACGTCAACAACATGCTAACGAAGTTATGTTCCGTTAGTTGAGGAATTTCACAAGTAATTGATATAAAAGTTGGGATTTGTGGTAACAATTTATTTAGTTGGAACTGGTTGCAACAATTTCTTTAGTTGGGATTATTAAAGTTCAATTGGCAATAGGTATAGGCAATATGTGATTTGGAATGACTTGGTGTTTGGTGCGTTAAAAAACTACTATTTATGTTGTCTTACCAGATGTTGCGAAGGTATTTATGCTATTCTTGCATTCAACTCCATCCTACCGTCCTTGCTTTTTTTTCTTTGCTTTTTCATGTTTCGACAACTGTTTGCTAGGTTTACCTAACATCTTCTCGTTGCTCATTGTCACATCGACTCCACCTCCCATATTTTTCTTCACACTCGGTCCTTTCGACACCACACATTTTTGCCTTGTAGTATTACAATACTCTTCACGAGGGAACAAATAAGTGAACATGGTATTTATTGGGGTTTTCGTATTGCATCGTCTGTCTTCGAGTCTAGTATCTCATACTTTTACAAGAGTATACTTCACATTCAAATTCATCAAGAATTCTAATAACAAATGGCTTAAATGCTAAGTAAAAGTTACAAGGTTGATAAAATTGTAAGGTGCGACGATAACAACAAAACTATATTTTTTATTGTTCCAAAATCAAGAAAAACTTCACCACTTCCAACAATTTCAATACCTTAGCGCATGAGCATAACCATGGCAGTGCCCCTCTAGTTGTGATCCTACCCACCGGGTGGCCAACAATCTCCGCAATTTTATTTTTTAAAATTTCTAAACCAATAACAATAATAACTCACTCCATCATTTACCTTTTTTTACCCACTACATTTTCACTTACACGCGCTTAGGCTTAAACTTTGACTTAAATTTCTCGATCATCATCATGAACTGACCACCCAAGCATCATCTAATGAGATTTGAACTTGAGTCTCATTTGAAAAACCTCAAACCCTTAACCATGTATCAGTATATTAGATGATATATGGTACAAAGACCTACTCCTTTAACATACAAATTTTTTGCGAATTATTTACCCAATAACTCTGAAATAAACATACGTGACAATATCACACTAAATTGCCGATATGCGGAGGAAAAGTATGTATCTTTCTAATTTATTTGAAGAGAACAGTGACTTAAAAAGCTCTTGTTATTACATGTTGGGTTATTTAATTATAAAAATCTCAACTTTCACTTATTGGTCGGGATACTTAAAAAAGAAAATGTTTATTAATGCTCATAACTTTTAGCATATTTTTCGCTAGTACTTTTGAACTAATTGAAATGAACGTATCTTTTGGTTTTGCATCAACTTAATCTTTGGTTGGGAGTGTGAGTGAAAATAAGTTAAAAGTTAGGAGTATTAATAAAAAAATTATTAGTTAAAAAACTCCAAACTAATAAGTGAAAGTTAAGGTTAAATTAACTCCAATAACTCTTATAAATGTACAATACTATAAAACTAGTGTACACTGTTTAGAACACACTATAAAACTAGCTAAAATGATGTTTCTTTTTCTTATAGCTCTAAAACTAGCTAAAATTATGTTTCTTTTGTCCTATAGCTCTATCACACTAAAATTTAGAATATTATGTTGTATTATTTATAGAACCATTATTATATATACCTTTCATAAGTATTCTAATTAGATATATTCCCAATGATAAAACATAATTACATATATCCTTATTTATCATAAAATACCCAAACTTCGTAATCAGTCCGACATCTGTCATCGACGACTGCCCGGTTCTTCATTGACAAACTGCTCCGACGGAACTTCATCGGAGACTGCTCCGAAGACCTGCTCGACCTTCACCGATGGATTTTCAAAATAGGCGACATATCTCAACTCTCATCCAAACCAGATTAATCGACCAAGGTATCCAACCAAAGGTTTCTGGGTCGCTTCATTCATCAATCTTGATTTTTTTTTCATGTAATTGCCCACAGGTAGCTTTTTGTTATAACAAAGAATTAATTCACGAACATTGATAAATGTTGAATGTTTCATAAACTACTGATATTAGGTTTTTTTGTGACTTGTGGTTAATATCTACTAAATTTGATGCTTATTGTAATCATATCTTATCGTTGTTCCTATAATTTTTCATGATCTTACCTTTGTTGTGTTGATCGAAGTTTTGTGAATTGTATACCCTTAATCCATTCATATTAAGTTGCAATTGATTTAAAATCTTTGTTAGTCGGTTGGTTGTAGTCGGACGTATAACAAAGGGTAGCAGTTTTGTGAAAGTTTAAAGATGAATTATGCATTACAGATATTTATGAACTATTTTGTATTTTGGCATGATTCGTGAACATATACCTTGTGCTTTCAGCTACTTAATGGGTCAAAGGAAAACATAGTGAAGCAGGTTTATGAAATAGATTCGAGTTCTACCTTCATACTCCATTCAACTAGCTATTTATTTCTATATTAAATAGACCAATGAGTAACTATATTCCTTCTTTATATAATGAGATATTTATTTCTTACTCTCATATTAAGTCCGACACTTGTATAACTACATAAAGATGCGGCAACTGTTTGTTGTATGTTTGATGTTGAATCATTTTTTTGTAAATAAAAAATCAAACATATTTTGAAAATGCATGTTAAAATTATTTTTTGAATTTGTAACGAAATTTGGGTCATCTATACCCAAAGCAACCATTATGTCGTCAATTAATGTTTCAACACCTGAACCGTTGTAACACAGGTTCAATGACGTGACATATGGGAAAACATATTGCAATTCTTCAAAATATTTTAAAGCTTTTATTTCATTGGAAACATCATTGTTGCAAAAATAGTTCCTTCCTGATTGAACTCATTTATTTTAGTTGCCATTACTAAAATTTGGTAAAGTACCAAAGAACTTGTGGGATAGTATACCCCCGATAAAGAAGTTGTTGACTCCATAAAAGTTTCAAGTAAACTCGTGATTTGTTCAACCATGTCTATGCAGCTTGCTCAATGTTAGGGATTTCAAATGAAGAAATTGTGGAGGAGATCCGCTATATCGGGGGGTGGGGAGTCCGTAACTGGCCGGAGACGTGGCTTTGATATCGGAAGGAAAAAAAAACCTCTCAAGCTCTGCTTCCAGATGGTTCCAACAGAGTTTAAACGATCCAGATTGAATAAAAAATTAGTTTTTTTCTAATCCAACGGCTGAGAATAGACGGTTAGAAGAGAGATAATAACGCTAACAATAATATATATAATTCAAACATCTTGTTTTTGTTCCTTCTCTATATTCTGACTCAAATACTTGTTGATTCTTGTGTTTAAAAACTTAATACTTATTTTTGTTACCAGTTTGGTCTGGAATAAAGTTTAATTACCATTTTGACACAAATCCATAATGACGAGGAGCTACAACAACCACAACTTTAACTTTAGCAAAATATGCTGGAATGCTCTTGAAAACATATGCTTTAATTACAAGCATGGCATTTTAAATCATTCTAGTAAAAACATTAAATACATAAACAAACCAACTAACTTTTTAACTTCATACTTTCATAACTTATGAAAAACATGATCGATAATATATTTTTGTATGATTGATACATAGATCGATACCAAATACAAAACAATCACGCGTTTGCCACTCATCTAAATCCAAGATCCAGGTGACACCATATACTTGTCGTTGTTTAGTGTGACATCATTATCACAGACACGATATCCATTTTTTCATGGACTAGATTGCTTGATTTTCAGTTGAATTACAACACATCTGATAATCTGTAACCCTCTAATCAGTGATTTTAGGGTAATCTTTGTATAAATTCGCCTCAATCGCTCTCGTTTGTGCAATAAATCTCGACTGCAAAACCACAATTTTCGCTCAAAATATGGCAGCAGCTAAGGATCTGAAAACCCCTTTACTCGATGATCGTCTACTTCATGCTCCACAAGTCATCATAAACGTCGATGATCAATCAAGTGTTCCAGTATCTTCGAATCAGGAAACACCCACAAACGAATGTTCAATTTCCATCGATTCCCAATTGGATTTCGATCAAAACCCTTATGGTTTTATCGGGTCAAACGGGTTTGAAGTTCCCGGGTCGACAACACTTGATCCGTTTAGGAATCATACACCCAAAATTGAAGGGATTTACGAGTGGATTAAACTGTTTATCTGTATACCTATAGCATTAGTTCGACTTATTTTGTTTGGATTGTGTTTGGCAATTGGTTATGTCGCTACAAAATTAGCTTTAAATGGGTGGAAAGATAAGCAGAATCCGATGCCCAAATGGAGATGTCGGGTTATGTGGATCACCCGATTGTCTTCTCGGGGCATTTTGTTCTCATTTGGGTAAGATTATAGCCTCGATTAACCTTTTTTATGTAGTAATTAAGCATCTGTTTGTACGAATTTCAAAAACACATACTGTTTTTGCAGGTATCATTGGATTAATCGAAAGGGAAAACCAGCTCCTAGAGAAATTGCTCCAATTCTTGTATCCAATCATGTGTCTTATATCGATCCAATATTCTTTTTTTATGAATTGTTTCCAACAATTGTTGCATCTGAGTCACATGATTCAATGCCCTTTGTTGGCACCATTATTAGAGCTATGCAGGTAAAATTAATCTCTTCATATTTGTGTTCTATATGTGTTTGTATCTTTGTTAATACACTTGATGTTTATGTGAAGTTGTTATATTGTTTTTTGATATATATATATATAGGTGATATATGTAAATCGGTTTTCACATCAATCTCGGAAGAATGCTGTTAATGAGATAAAGGTAACGTTTGTTATTTTTTTTTTGATCGATTTGTCATTTAAACATTATTAGGATTAATATCTTGCCTTAAACTATCTCCCTAAATGCTTGAATCTACAAATTATGTTAATTAAAGAAGTCAATAAAAACATAAACAAAAATGACATCTTGTAAAATGTCAAGACAGTTTGTGACACGAAAGTAAAAGTCTTTAATTTACCAGATAGGGGTAATTAAGGTATTTTAATTAACCCTTAACTATCAGTTATGTTGCAGCTGGTATGAACCTGATTATCCGAAACTGATTTACGCGTTATTCAAACACCCTTTAAAAGCTAATTGTAAACTGAAGTATTTTTTTTATGTGAAAAATAATTATTTTTGTATAAGATTTATATAGGCAATTTGATACAGAAATGTGTTTTTAAGGATGTGATAACAGAGAAAAGCATCTAGTGACAAATTTCCTCGATTACTTTTATTTCCCGAGGGAACCACAACAAATGGAAGACTGCTTATTTCTTTCCAACATGGTGCGTTTATTCCCGGTTATCCTATTCAACCGGTGGTGGTTCGTTATCCACATGTACATTTTGATCAATCATGGTAAGATCATGAATGATTAATATAAAATTCCTCTGATCATTATTATTGCTAGAGTTAATTACACTGATGGTCTCTATGGTTTGCGAAAAGTAACAGGTTTCCATTAAGTTTAAAGTAACATATTTAGGTTTTATTGCTTTCAGTCTTGTAACAAGTTTGGGTATTATGGCTAACTTTTCTGGGTGAAATGACCAAAATACCCTGTGACTTTTTGAGTAGTCAGAGGTTAAGGGGTGAGATGTTAAAGGGTATTTTTCACCCTAATTTAACGGAAAAGTTAACAGAAGTTAGCCTTAGTACCCAAACTCGTTACAAAACTGAAAGCTCACGAGTCACGACCCAAACTTGTAACTTTTTTTGTAATTAACTCTTATTATTATTATTATTATTATTATTATTATTATTATCATTTATTTATCTATTATTTGATTGTTTTACAATATATGTTTATGGGTGCTTTTATATAACTTACAGGGGTCATATTTCTTTGGGGACACTCATGTTTAGAATGTTCACACAGTTTCACAATTTCATGGAGGTATGCTTCTTAGTAGCCTATTTATGATTTTATTTAGGTTGTTTTAACATATGTGAACTGGTTTTATAAAAAGGTAATAATATATTATTATAACTTTTCAGGTTGAATATCTTCCTGTTGTTTCACCCTCAGAACTTCACAAGGAAAGTGCTATTCGTTTTGCTGAGAAAGTAAGTAAATTATTATATTACTTATCAATATTTAATAGTGTTATATTGTTTTAAAAATAAATTACGAGTTACTAAATATTTGTTTAATTATTAATTTAGACGGGTAAAGCAATGGCGCGTGCTCTTAATGTTGTACAAACATCTCATTCATTTGTCGATTACATGATTCTGTCAAAAGCAGCTGATTCTGGACAGGTATACATGCTTCATGTCATGCATGCAGGATTTTATAAAACTTTAAATAAAAAATTTTTAAATATCTTTTTGAAGGAGAATCCATCGCGCTTTGTGGTTGAAATGGCGAAGATTCAGCAAGTGAGTTTATATTTTTAATTTGATTTTATGTAATTTATATTTGGTAACCCAAGATTGCATTTTATATTTCTATCACAAGTAGGTATTTTTTATATCTCATTTTTTGTTTCCTCTTATGGATGGAAATATATATATGTATTAATTACAAATTAACATAATTATGAAATCAACAAATCTAATTTTTTGCTAATCAAACTGTGAATCTTTGAATAAACTGTTTTTTATATATGTTTGTTTAATTGAGACAAGTTTCGTGTTTTTTTACCAGTTATTCCATTTGAGCTCTTCAGACGCCTTAGACTTTTTGGATAAATTTCTTGCCATGAATCCAGATTCAAGGTATGTTTTTATTAATTATTTTTCACCAATTAAAAGTATTAGCTAACCGTTGTATTAAAAAAGACAGTTTTGACCAATTTTTTATGAGTTATGAACGGGTTCAACCGAGTTATATCAAGGGGCCAAACGAGTGAGATAAAAGTAAATAGTTTCAAATAATCTTTTTTACAAATAATTAAATTTTTATAAAAATATTTAATATGGACAAAAAGTGTTTCCAGTCAACCTAACTTGTTTTGACCTGACCGATTACCCAACCCGCCCATTTAGCTACCTCTATATTACTTATTAAAATAATATAAAGAGAACTTTGAACTATGTGAGGTGTAATTCTTATTGTTGTGCTTCATAGTTTCATAAGAATAACCATTGATTCAATTACCTAAAATAGTAAAATATGATTTGGTTTTGTATATTATTCATTTAGCAAGTGCAATGGTAGTTTGTAATAGAACTATAATATATGGCGGCTAGATAACCAATTAACATTTATAGTTGGAAATGCATATGGAGTTAGTGAGTTACATTTTATGTTATTTAATAATCTCCTATTTCGATAGAAGTGATTAACTATAGATAAATATCTAAAATAACTTTAATATTAACAAAATAGAGAATTTTGTGGACCAAAACTGGGATGAATGCATCAATATTCGTTATATCAATCGTCTACACAAACAATTGCGCTTTATTTTTTTTATTATTATTATTTTTTTGCAAATGCAAAAGCCAAACATGAACAATTATTTAATTTGGACAATTTGGAGGGTATAACTTTCAACCAAATAAATGATGGTTTAATTGGCCAGTTTTGTCTCTCAAAATATAGTGACAATCTGAATAAGTAATCAGTTGATCAAATATTACTTGGTAAAAATTGAATTCAAATTTGGAATCTTTATACTAAGAACAAATTCTTTGGTAATCAAGGTTGCAAATTTATAGAATTACCGATTTGCCCCTCATCACATCTTCATTTTGAATTCACCAAGATCTTCCTATCTTATTATTGATGGATGTTATTTATATATTTAACAACCGCTTGAACACTTGTATACATTTATATCTCTAATATTACAAAACTCTATTTCAACATTCTTTTTTCTAACTGCTATTTTATTCGCAGTGGAAGCGTTAAATTTCAAGATTTCTTGAGGGTTTTAAGATTAAAACCTTGCAGTCTCTCTCAAAAGGTCAGTTATTTCTTCTTGTTATGTACTTTATCCCAATATAACTATCACATTTCCTTTTTTGACATCATTACAAGCTAAAATTACCTAATTGCCATTGTCATCTTTACATTTCCTTTTTTGTAACAGATGTTTGAGTTCATTGATGTGGACAAGAACGGGAAAGTCACCTTTAAAGAGGTAATTGTGATTGAGTTAAAGGGTATTTTCGTCATTTACATCAAAATCCATTAATTTTTCTAATCTTATATATTTTGAATCATCCAGTTCTTGGTAGGATCTGCTCATATACTCAATCAGCCATTATTCAGGCGAGCTTGCGAAATAGCATTCTCTGAAAGTGACATTGATGAAGATCATTACATTTCCATGCAAGAAGTAATCTTTTTTCTTAATATTTTTTCATGAAATGCGTTGAAGTTACAATTTTTATTACAATTAGTTATATCTTTATCTAAGCCAGTAAAATGAGTAATTTTTATATATCTATTTGATCAAAGATTATGGAATCATATTGACACTCTAATCATTTTAAAAAACTAATAATTTCGAAAATTTTCCATTTTGACCTTTTATCCATCTACCGACTTGCCCATTTTGCGATTTTCAATTTCTAACTTAATGAATTATTTTCTTGAATTTGCCACAGTTTGGTGCTTCATTGATGCCAGCAATGGGAAACTTGAGTAATGATGAGGTAAGTCATCAATCTGAATCTCTATACAAATGCCTAAATTACCCCTGAAAATATAACGTGTTGACATGATGTTGCAGGTAAAAGGACTGTTTGATCTATTTGATGGAGACGGTGATGGTCGGATCAGCAAGGGCGATTTTGTAAATTGCTTAAGAAGGAATCCAATGCTCATAACACTTTTTTCTTCTCATTTCTTGCATAAAGATTCTGATCCAGATGCATCAACTCGTCTTTTAGAGGATATGGTTTGATGCATATATGTGACATAATGTAATTTTGTTGGTTTTATGTTACTACTTATTGGTTTAAAAACCAGATTGGTTATTGAACCGGCTACTTTACTGGTTCACTGGTCAGGCCATTTTGGTTTCGTCTGGTTTAAAAATATTGTTATTACTACTAAACTAAGGGTGTCTTTGTGAGTTACTTGAGATATTAATTTATATGATATTTTGGTAAATTTTGTTAAACCAATGGTAAATTATATGCTAAACCAATGGTGTAGAAATGAGATATTTGTAAATTTATAGCTGAAAGGGTGTTGTTTTAATGATTTTGATGTTGGTTTTACCGTTCATAGATGTCAATTTTTTTTAATCTTTGAGCAATTATTATGTTTCTATTCATAATTAGTAATTTGTATATTATTTGAAGAAAAGTTTTTCCATCTAAATGATTTGAAGATTAAATAATTAAAAGATTCTTTTACTAGGTATGGAAATATTAAATTTGTAATATGTTATCTAATTTATGACACATCCATTAACAGGAGTAACTTATTCCAGGAGTAATTTTATACAATAGTAACCAAAAATTAAAACATATCAATTTTACTACTAGAAACCAATTGCATGTTTTGAACGAAAAAACTGGTTTATTCTAAGCTAGAGTAACCCATCATAATATTTTGCCTTGATTAAATATTGAACAAGAAGTTTATCACTATACTTTTTAAAGTTCTTGTTTACTCATTTTTTATCAAGTCTAATAATGTAAATTTAGCATAACTCATCTACTCCGGTTAAAATGTATATATATTTTTTTTATTTATATTAAGTTCAAAGTAAATAATGACTTTTAAAAGTTATACGATAAAATTATGCTACCTTATACGGACAATAGTATTAGAGACGGTTCAAATGAGGACTTATTTATTTTTAAGATCTTTGAGAACTATTTTCGGTGAAAACTCTTTTTCTTACACTTGTTTATTACACATTTATATATGCGCAAACTTTTGTTAAAAGTTGAACCATCTTACCCACGTGTAAAAAAAACTTCTCGGGATTACCACAAAAAACAGAAGTTCTAATTTGACATCTCCCTTAATATTATTATAGTTTAAACTAAAGGTGCTCAAATCAGTTTTCTTAAGAACAGGTTCCGGGTCCGGTTTGGTCAACAAGAGTCAATAACGGGGTACAGATGAACCGGTTTCTGTTTGAGTTTGAACGGTTCAAAACTGGTTTTTGTCTGGGTAGAGTGGAACCGGTTTTGGTAATTCCGGTTCCGGTTATGAAATTTTAAGAGACATTAGAACCGACCTGGAACCGCCGGTTCAGGTAGGGTCGGTTTCGTTTCAGGTAGGAACCGCCGGTTCTGGTTCCAAAAATCTTTTTTTTAACACCTCTAGTTTAAAGTTTAAACCATGTATGATATTAGATACTCTAGCATTTAGCATATTTTTTACAAACCTTTACACACTATGTTATGGGCCAGCTTAAGCCCAACATTTTTTGATTGTGGTTCATTAGTATTTTGTAAATGGTCACACATCAGATAATCACTTCCACGAGTCATTACTTTCCTACTCAATTTAGATGTCAGATGTAGTTTTTACCAATATCCACATCGACCTTTATTATTTCATTCAATAGTATCAAAAAATGTTAAAAGTAAAAAATGATTTTAGCTTGTCTAAATCAAGAATGGGGTTTTTGTAAACAAAATATAAATATATGAGAGGGACATGATTCATAGATTACTGGTTTGTTTAGACTCCAATATCTAGAAAATCTGGGAGGATAAAATTAAACCATTTAGAAAAACAAGAAATTGAATTCAAATCCACTCTATTCAATGACCCAAGGACCACATCTTAACCAAATATTTAAAAGAACAAATCCAAATTATATTATGGTGTAGTTGCATTGCACGCCTAATGGTCCCCCTTTAACCCCAAAGTTTAGATATTTATATTCAACTAACTAGTTGGGTATATCTTTATGTATATAATAATAATAAGTGATCTGTGATAACAGCTGGCGTAAGCGTACTTTATATAAAAAAAAAGATATGTGTAACTTTTTATGTTTTCGTAAGAAAAAGCGTGTATTTTAGCTATGATAGTACATGTTCCATAACATCATACGATTTTCCTGATCTAAATCAAGCTGATTTTAAGTGAAAAATAGCTTGCTCTATTTGATAAAAGCACATTATTAATGTTGAAAAGCAAAATTCTCATAAGTTAATGTTTGTGAATTGTAAATTATGAGAAGTACATGAAATTCTCTCTACGTAATTATAGATTGTTATTATGCATCATCTTTGATATCTCACAAACCTTTTATGTGACATTTTATAGGTAGGTAAAATGAATATTTGAATACAATAACCTTATATAAAAAAGTAAAATGTGTAGTTTCTGCGTTTTCCATATAACTAATGTAGTTTTAACTTCAAGATTTTTTATGCTTGCAACTTAACTCCAAACATAGTCAAGACAATCTTAAGTGATTTGTACTTCAACAGTGCATAAATAATAAATACTCTTAATCTATTAGACATAATGATTGTGGTGATATTTAATCAACGCATCGGACCAAACGATAATGATCTAGTAACGGAAGGTATCACATTCTATATTGTCTATTTTGTATGCAGCAATATTTTCTATATAATATTTCAAGATGAAATGCCTTTTTCAGCATAGTCAATAACTTTATTGTTAATTAAAATAATATTTCAAGATGAAATGCCTTTTTCAGCATAGTCAATAACTTTATTGTTAATTAGTGGTTGCACATAATATATGTAAAATGATGCATTGAATTTAGCCTCTCTGATTTAATCATTATTATGAACTATTAGTACTTAATTAATAAACTAGCAATGCCAAACCAAATCATAAAGGTACCTCACCATGGTGGCATGCTACTTGGTATTATATAACGTTAATCCCATGACATAATTGTCCCCAAATAAGTTGCCATAAAAGGTAAGAACATGAATGGAATGTGCTAGTAAAGTGAACAACTAAGAAGAGTGTCCCAAACCACACTTGAGAATATAAAATTAGTCCATTCATAAATTATACAGTTAATTACATAAATAGTCCCTGTAGTTTGTTTCATGATTGGATATTAAGGATTTAAAGTTGCAAGTTTTGGTCCATGATTTCATTTTGTAATAAGGTTACGTATTAACACTAACTCCTGTCTATTTTTCTGTTAAATTAGTGCAAAATGACATTAGTACACTTTGACTATTTTCAACACGGATCATTTGTGCAATTATCTATATTCGGGGGTCCTTTTTGTAAGGCAAAAAAACACCCAACACAATCCACCCCTTCCCGTCGACAACACTTGCATAACCATTCCAGCAAAACACCATTACCTACAACACACAACCATCACCGATCGTCTCCTTTTACAACTCAAAATTTCCTCATTCTCGGTGGTCTGAAGCTTACATTGTTCAAAGATCAAATTACAATAAGACATAACATAATTTCAATTTATTTAATCTAGGTCCATGCTTCCTAGATTATCAATCAAGCTTGAATCCTCAACATGATACACATGTAAAATAGGGTTTTTTGACTAACTGATTAGTTATTGAGTCTTTCTCATTATATATATAAATATGATTTTAAATGAAAACATGTGACTCAATTTTTATAAGAATAATGATAAACATTGTGATTAAACAATAGTCTTCATCAAACTACTAAAGATAGTTAAATCTCTTTCATTCGAGAATGATAATATAGTCTTCATCAAACTACTAGAGATAATCAATTTCTTTTGTTTAATGGATGCGTGATGAGAGATGAAAAGCTCTCATGAGTCGAATGAATGCATGCACAAGTATGATCAAATAGCACAAAAAGCATTCAAGCACATAGTTTAACATATAATCAAATAAAGATGTAGAATTCTCATTTGAGAAATGAATAAAGTTTGAATTAATGATTTGAGTAGAAAGACATGTGTAATAGCCCAACAAAAAACAAAAGAGTAAAATAGGAATATAAAAACTCACAGGATTGTTAAAGGATCTAATAATCACAACATGATTAGTTGTAATAATTCAATATCACAAATCAACCTAGAATATGATATAAGAATAGTTCTAGAATTAGTCTAATTCCTAATGATCAGATAAGCACAAAAGGGTGTTCGATAAATAGCTTTAATGATTTTACGATTCGATATTTGTATCAGTTTTATAGAACTAATATAGTAGGTAAAAGTATTGATTTAGTTTAGTTAAGAATGTTATTTGTCTATAATTAAATAATTTTCTACTTAATTTTATATTAACTAAAATAAGAATAACAATTAAGTATTTTTAATCTATTTAAAGTTTATATTTAATTAAGTATAGATTTAAGGTTTTATAATTCACTATGACATGATTAAAGAATAAATAAATTATTATGACTTGTTTAAAAACAATAAGAAATGGTATTCGAGAACACATTGACTTATTAAGGTTGTATTAGTTCATGTGTTTTTTTTTTATAACATGTATTGACATATAGGTTTAAATACTCTCACCGAGAATCCTCAGGAAAACTAGACTAGTCCCACAGTATGTCAGTGATTTATACGACTTTCTTTTCTAGACGGGAAACCCAACTAACGGTATCCACTATTCCAGTTACTACATACCTATCACATAACTATAACTTTAACGGGATTTGAGAATCAGAAATCATTAAAGTTTTGAAAGCTAATAAATCACAATATAGGTATATAACATAAGGTAGCAAATATAATGATTTAAAGTCTAGGATAAACTTTATTTGTGTGTAAGAATAGAATAACACTAACTAAGGCATGCTTAAACTAACCATGAAAGTTAATGATATAAACACATATGGCATCTCGTAACACATAAGCACATAGATAAACATGTTATAATAGAATGAGGTTTGTTTATCGTCTAGGCTTGGTACTCATAACCTAAATCCTTATATGCACGACTCTGATACCAATATGTGTCAGGTTGTTTTCTCCGATCTAAGTCCGGTCAGGTGCTCAAATGACTGTAATCGCGATCTGGTTGTTTGTGAAAATAATGGCCCGGTAGATGGGAGTCGGGTTTTATTACCATTTGACAGTTAATGGCAATAATGAGTTCGTGGGTGAGTTTTGAGTACTGAATTAAAGAATTGAGTATCACGATCAATCGGTGTAGTAATAGGTTGAATTGATTGTGTAGTTACACTCCTTGATGATGCACGATCATTTCCCCATCGGTTAGAGAAGTTGATGTGAGCTAGAACGTCGGGACCCGTTTAGAAGGGACCGGTGTGACATCGGGTAATTTTCCACTATTATAATTTATAATAATTTAATGCTAAGAGGTTATTAACTTTATTCTAAAGGTATCTTAGCGAGAGTATATATATTTAATATGCTTGGGTTAGCATGAAATGATATACTAAGGTGAAACTTACTGCTATCCTTAAACTATGATACCTAAATTTCAATCTTTGAACTAGTGACTTTAAACTACTATCTATTATCTTAAAACCTTTATCTATGAACTATGGTTTTGAACTACGATCTATGAACTATTGTTTTGAACTACGATGACTGACAAACCTCTCGATCAAGCAAGAACCAATCCTCTCGATTGGTATTTGAACTTCTCGACCACACTAAATCAACCCCTCATTCGAACAAACAACTAATCCTTCGAACACCAAATCATTCGAACAACCTTATTCGAACAACTAACTCCTCATTCGAACAAGCCCTTCATTCGAACAAGACAACCCATTCGAACAAGCCTTCATTCGAACAAGACAATCCATTCGAACAACAACCAACTTTTCAATCATATAAAGCCATTCGAACAGCAACCTGCATTCGAACAACAACCTCTCGTTCGAACAACAACAACCTATTCGAACACCCACATCAACCTTCTTCGAACATAAACCCTTCGAACAGACAATCAACCTAACAATTCAAAAATCTGGATAAGTGAAGATCTTTAAGTGTATCACAAATCTAATAAAAAAATAAAGGAACCATACCCATATCCTGATCCAATCCACTATAAGTATGGAACGATTACCAAATCTATCATTCACCTCACCCATTATATTTTCTCCTACACGGCAGAGACTTTTCTCACCACCCTTCTCTTTATTTTAATCTTCAAGTCTTCAAGTATCATCATTCATACAATCTTCCTTTGATCATAACCCAACCACAATGAAGTTTTGTTCTTGAATTCGAGTTGAAGATTCCTGGTTCTTGAAGATTCTCGCCTTCTCCCTACTTGTTTTACGTAAGGAAACCTTTGT
>WOUH02000014.1:9117577-9130423 GCA_009936405.2 Stevia rebaudiana
GACTGTTGTGGTGTTTATTGATTGTAATTATTTATGATGTAATGTATTATTGCTTCCGCTTGTAAACTCTGATATTTATAATGGAATGAAAATCTTGTTTTGTGAATGTAATATGTGTTGAATATTAAACCGGTTGACTCGATCCTGATATTCAGAGCGGTTACAGTGACATGACCCGCTCACGGACCGGTCGGATACCGGGGGCCGGGGAGCGGGGTGTCACACATATATAGTGGGTGTTGTTATAGTGATTGATTTACAAGACACAACTTATCATTCCATGGTGTACACGTAACCATTTATGCCTTTGGTATATTCTCAATTTGTAATTCTATATTTGTAGTATCCTTCTTAATTCTCTTATGATTGCTCGCTAGTATTTTTTTCTTTAGATTACTATTAAACTACTCATAGTAAAACCAAAGGATGATCTTATAGAACTCGTGTTTTACCGCATACCCCGAATGTCTATGTATTCCACTTGTTCAATATTTTCATTCATATTTTTAAATGGTCATTTGAACCAAACTTAAAGTTACCCAAAAGTTTATAAAATCAGTGTATGAAACTAATGGGTATGTTTGTTTGTTTTAGTCTTATGTAACCATAGTATACTTGGGGGAAGGTTCATTTATGAACCATAAAAAAATGATGAACTAATAAACACTTATGTACCGTTGATCTTTACTACAAAAAATAATTCAGTAAAAAAAATAATCTAGTACAAAAAAAATAATACAGTACAAAAAAATAATATAGTATAAAAAAAATCCAATACAAAAAAAATAAATCAGTCCAAAAACAATGTACTGCAATTTTTAATTTTATTTATTTTTATTTATTTATTTTATTTTATTATTATTATTTTTTTTCAGGATGAACCTTTCTCAAAGTATACTTGAAGTGTGAAATTAATTAAGTGGAAACTTGATGGGTGCAAACGAAAACAACTCAAAATCTTGAATAAAGCCCTGACATAAATGGCGTCGTTGAGATGCGGAAGATAAACCAGGAAACTGGTATGAATCACAGTTAAGAAATCGTTCAAGATTTGTTAAAATCATTTGGATTCACATAACTCAAGTCCGCGATTGCAGATCTTTGTCTAATTCCCCTGCATCAGCACACCACTATTAGTGCATTGGTAATTCTAGGGCTTGTAAATTCTTACTCCACTCTTCTTTATCTTCAATTTCCTCAATTGCAATGTAATTTATCGATATTAGTATCATTGTAATTGTTAGCAATAAGTTTTATATCGAGATCTCTCTTTCTCTTGTGACTCGAGTAAAACATGTTCATCCATGTGCTTGATTCTGTGTAGATACACGAAAATGATGCATTTTTTTGCAGGGTTTTGCTGGTGGGTATCTGTGATCAGGGTTTTTCTTGATCGAAGATGGCGATCAAGAGAGGGGGATCGAATTTGGGTAGAAACAGAGGTGGTGGTGGATCTCGATTTCCAGTTTTGACTCTTGTGTTGATTTTAGTTCTTTTTCCCATGGTGTTCTTCATCGGACGTGGTATTTATTCATCTGATTCAATTGGTTAGTAAAAGTATCCATTTTGCTTATTTTTATGTGGATTGTGTGAAAGATATATTGTTAGCTGCAATTTTACTAATTTGAGGTTTATAGAGTTGAATGTTTGACTTATTGGATTGGTTTTAATGTAGGGTAAGTGCAAAGAATTGATATGTAATCAGGTCTACTAATGCAAATAACTTTAAACCTGATTATACAGTTTAACGGTTGAAATTGATTTATGAAGCTTAGTTGACCATCAACATTGCATGTCTAACCATTCTGGTTTAGATGGATTAAAGTGAGATTTACAGTTCTTTTTTGTTTATTTTTTTTCATGCAGATCAAAACGATTCGTCAATTAGTTTTAGCAAACATCAAGAATTGCAAGATGTAGATTGGAGAACAAAGCTTGCATTGAAACATCTCAAATCTCTTTTCACAAAGGAGGCAAGATATTGATTATTTCCTTCTATTCCTTACATAAATAAAACCATTATTCTTTATTTTATTTTATTTTTTTGGTTTTAGTAACATTTGACTATATTCTTTAGGTTATTGATGTCATCAAGGCTAATACAAATGACATGGGACCCATGAGTCTTGATTCTTTTAGGAAAAACAACTTTTCAGCTTCTTGGAAGATTGACGCGCAAGAAAATGTGATCGATATGGATAATATACAAGAGACCCCAAAAGTCAAACAAGATACTCTTATAGATGGTACTTGATGTCTTTTTTACCGATGTTTTTTTAATAAGTTTAATTGTATGTTAAAAATAATGACATTTATGCTTGTTTTCTCATTGCAGCTGATCATACGCGATCGGATGATTCACCCGCAAACCTTGCGAGAAGGGTATTTGAACTTATAAACTAGTAACCTAGAGTTGGCAAAACGGGTGGGTTGGTTGTGTAACGGGTCAAAATGGAAAACAACCTTGAGAAAATGTTATAAATAATCAACGTGTTAAAATATATTCTACAAAGTACATTGTTACATTAATAGCTATATCTTTTGAATAAAATCTCGTCGGAGGTTGCATACACCGGAAGTACAATTTGGATGACTTTTGACCAATTTGACCCAACTCGACCCTAAAATAATGAAACGGGTCAACGTTGCGAGCTTTAATTAATTGAGATAGTTTTTCCATTTCCTATACAACTATAAAAATATAATTTGTTAATCTTTTATGTAGCAACTGAGAGATAAAAGGCATGAAAAACGAGCAGCTGATTTATTATTAAAACAAGATGATGATGTAATTTTAAAGCTTGAAAATGCAGCAATTGAACGATCCAAATCAGTTGATTCTGCTGTTCTTGGAAAGTACAGTATCTGGAGAAAAGAAACTGATAATGAAAACATAGATACAACTGTACGGTTAATGCGCGATCAAATGATAATGGCTAGAGTTTATGTCAGCATCGCAATGATGAAGAACAAGACAAACATGGCTCATGAATTACAAACCAGAATTAAAGAAAGTCAACGCGCTTTAGGTGATGCAATAACTGATAGTGATCTTAACCATAGGTAAGTGTAAAACTATGCTTTTTTGTGAATATTTAACGGGGTGATTGTGTTTGCTTTTTAAAATTGATTATCTGATAAACAATTGGAATATTCGATTTAATGTTTGGATAAACAGATTCTGCTTCTGATTATCTATAAATCATCACTTTTGGATAACTAAATTTATATCATCTTTAATAAACTAATCATTTAGTTTCAAAACAAAAGTACCTATTTTTAAAAGATTTTCTACTCATATATCACAAAAAATGTTATATTTGGTCATTTTGTTTATTAATTTTATAGTGAGTGAGGTTTGAGTATTATGGGTTTAAAGTAACAGGTTTGGGTTTTATGCTTTCATTTTGTAACAAGTTTGGTATTACAACTAACTTTCGTTAACTTTTTTGTTGAATTTGGATGAAATGACTAAAATACCCTTTGACTTTTTACCATATTCTCTGATTATTAGTTTAGTCAAAGGGTATTTTGGTCATTAAACTCAAATTTATTCATAAGGCACAAATTCGTTAGATAATTTAAAGCATAAAACCTAAACCTGTTAATAAAAGATTGCTAAACAACTTGAACTAGCAAAACCTCATCTAAATATTATTTTATACAATTGATTTTATTACAATTGGTGTATATAATTCCGTATTATTTAATATCACATTCACTTTCAAGTTTCAATGCACACACCTTGCAAAGATTATATTTTTTATTACTTATTTTAATTTTTTTACTTTAATTGACTATAGTGCCCCTGAGAAAATAAAATCCATGGGCCAATTATTATCAAAAGCCAGAGATCAACTTTATGACTGCAAATTAGTTACTGGAAAATTGAGAGCGATGCTTCAATCGGCTGATGAACAAGTTCGCAGTTTGAAAAAACAAAGCACATTTTTAAGCCAATTAGCAGCTAAAACAATTCCAAATGGGATTCATTGTTTATCAATGCGGTTAACAATCGAGTATTATCTTCTTCCACCCGAGAAAAGAATATTCCCTAAAAAAGAGAATCTTGAGAACCCGAGTTTATATCATTATGCTCTCTTCTCTGATAATGTTTTGGCTGCTTCGGTTGTTGTCAATTCTACAATCATGAATGCGAAGGTAAATATTTATTTATATATTTTATAGTTTTTAAGGTTACTTTTGTCAATGGGCATATTGGGTTGCAGGTCAATTTTTGTTTAGTTTTTAGTTTTTTTATTATTAATTATTATTTTTGGTTATGTGGTTACATTTGTAATCTAGTTTTTAATGTGTTTGACCATTTAGATTTTAGGTAAAGTATATTGTTTGACCTGCTGGAAATAAAACACAACCCGATTTGATCCATGAGTAAGAAAATGGGTAATCGTTGTCACCTCTAATATTTTTTGTTAAATGATTGTTTGTTTCATTTACAACTTGATTGTTGTTATATTAGATATACTTTTTACGTCCCATTTTAAAAATGGAAAGAGAAATTGACTTTTTTTAACCTTCATGTTTCGAAATGGTTTTTTTTAATGGTAAAATGTAAAATTCAATACATTACCCTACTTGGCAAGAATGTGCGATTTGGGATTTTTAATAAAAAAAATATTTTGTTGTTTACTTTTGCAATTTTCATGGTTTTTAAAAAATTTTAGGCAATTCGCGTGAACGTCACTTCGCAACAAAAGAAAGCCTAATATGATGGTTTAGAATATTAATTATAGTTGATAAGATAATAGGATGATCTCTACAATAATATTTATAAAATTTTAACTATGATTAGTTAGCAGTTTTATAAATTAATCATAGTATTTTGCTGTAATTACAGGAACCAGATAAACATGTTTTCCATCTTGTTTCTGATAAACTAAACTTTGGAGCAATGAATATGTGGTTTTTATTAAATCCACCCGGTAACGCAACAATCCATGTAGAAAATGTTGATGAATTTAAATGGTTAAATTCATCATATTGTCCCGTTCTTCGACAACTCGAATCAGCTGCAATGAAAGAATTTTATTTCAAAGCGGATCATCACACAACACTTTCAGCTGGATCATCAAATCTAAAATATAGAAACCCTAAATATCTTTCCATGTTAAATCATCTTAGGTTTTATCTCCCACAAGTTTATCCCAAATTAAATAAAATCCTTTTTTTGGATGATGACATTGTTGTCCAAAAGGATTTGACCGGGTTGTGGAAGGTTGACCTTCATGGGAAAGTCAACGGTGCGGTTGAAACATGTGGTGAAAGCTTCCATCGTTTTGATAAGTATTTAAATTTCTCAAATCCCCATATTGCCCGTAACTTTGACCCGAATGCTTGTGGGTGGGCTTACGGGATGAACATGTTTGACCTCAAGCAATGGAAAAAGAGGGATATTACCGGCATTTACCATAGGTGGCAAAATATGGTCAGTATTTCCTTTTTTAACATATAAATAGTAGTTAATTACGCATATTGTCCCTGTGGTTTGTGAAAAGTAACAGGTTGGGTATTAAGGATTTAAAATAACAGTTTGAACTTTATGCTTTCAGTTTGTAGCCAGTTTGGTTTTTTTTTTTTCCATTTAAAAAGCCAAAGGGTATTTTGGCCATTTCACCTTAATTTAACGAAAAAGTTGGTGGAAGTTAGCCTTAATACAATAATACCAAACTCGTTACAAAGTTAAAGCATTAATGACCAAAATACCCATTGAACTTTTTGCTCTTTTTCTTTGACTCTTCAAGAAGTCAAAGGGTATTTTGGTCATTTCACCCTACTTTAATGAAAAAGTTAATGAAGTTAGCATTATTACCCAAACTCGTTACAAAATTGAAAGTATATAACCCAAACCTGTTACGTTAAACCCTTGGGATCCAGACTTCTTGCTATCCTGAAACTATAGAGACAATCTGTGTAATTAACTTTAAATATTATTATCTGGTGCTTAATATGATTGTTTTTTTGGTTGAATATTAGAATGAAGACCGGGTTTTATGGAAGCTTGGAACTTTACCACCAGGGTTAATGACATTTTATGGGCTAACACATCCACTTGACAAATCTTGGCATGTACTAGGTTTAGGTTATAATCCTAGTATCGATAAGAGTGACATTGAGAATGCGGCGGTTATACACTACAATGGTAACATGAAACCGTGGCTGGAGCTAGCTATGACTAGGTACCGCTCGTATTGGGTCAAATACATAAAGTTTGACCATCCATACATACGCGGTTGCAAGATAAATGAATGACCCGCAATGGTATGGTATGCTACCACATTGTTTATTCTTCTATTCTTTGTTATCTAGTTACTTTTAGTTGTTTTAGTTCTTAAACACTTGTTAGTCTCTAAGTTGGGTAGTTGTTGACTTGTAGTGAGGAACTTTATAGTTGAGTTGTTACTGGTATACTTTTCAAATGTGCAACTAAACTTGAATCTTCTTTTGATTGTAAACAACTTAATTTACATGTTTATTTTAAATGGTTTTTTTTTTCGTTAGATTTTAACCTATATAAAGGGGATATTAACATGTGATTAGAGCTTGTTAATATGCCTTTGGTATGATCAAGTTTTAAGAGAACGTTTTATATAATAGTCGATGAAATAAACAAATTAGATTTATCTTCTATGTAATTCTTTCACTCAACATCTTCCTCTTTCCTCCAAACATGTATACATACAAAAACATGTATATACAGATTGATAATGAATCTCATGTAAACAAGAAGCAGCAAACATTTATTAAAGTGAACGGAAACAATCAATCATGACACTAATACAAGATCAAACTCTCAAGATGATGACTTTCATTCTACAAGGATTTTGTTACTTTAAAACAAGAAGTAAACAAATATATTCTTTCACATATCTATTACCTTACACTCCAAAGGTTTGTTTGACAAGAATGCGTCAAGATTCTTACATACAAGATCATAAAGACCCCTGCACGCGTCCTCGGTCACCGCGCCATGATGAGGTGTCAACACGACATTATCCAGCCCAAAAAGCTCTTCGGGGAAGTTGGGCTCGTGTTCAAAAACATCCAAACCCGCACCACCGATCTCCCCGTTGACCAAACATTCAATAAGTTCTTTCTCATTAATGATTGCTCCACGTGCAACGTTAACAATAACCCCTTCTTTTCCAAGAATCAACATCACTTCTCGATCGATCATGTGATATGTTTGCTCCGTTAGTGCGCAAGAAATGATCAAGATCTCACAATTGGCTACTAGTTGATGAATTGTTGGATAGAAAGGGTATGTGACATGTGGTTTCATGGTTCTTGATGCGTATGAGATTATGCAACCCATGGCGTTTAGTCTTGTGGCGACATGCAGCCCGATATTTCCTAGCCCGACAATCCCGACCCGCTTGCCACCCAACTGGAAATTGTAAACGGCTTTAACAATTTGTTATTGTCGAATATATCTTTTGCTTGTAGTCAATAGATGTATATATGAGTCAAAGTCGAGCTCAAGCTCCCTAAAGATTAAGCTCACCAATCACCTCGTTTAGAGCTTTATTAATATGGGGCAATTGCACAAAATTCGTCTATAGAGTTGTAAAACTGCATTTTTACAAATCATGTTTGAAAAACATTGTAAAATGAAATTTGCATTTTCTGCTGAGGAGATGTGTATTTTTATTCCCTCGAGCTCAGCTCATCTCATCACTACTTTTATAAACTCAACTGAGTTCATTTACCATTGTGTTTACATACAATTTTAATTTATGTAAATATAAACTATATTTCTATATATAACATAATATACCATTGTGTTACCATTGTTAGGCTCATGAGCTGGATCGATCTTGATATTTGAACTCCAAGCGTGTTTTGTTCACTAAATGATCCCTAATACACGCTTGAATTCACATTCAGGCTTTTAACAAACTTGGGTTAAGTTAAAATGAGAAGGCGTCTTATAGTAAGAAAATGTGAAAAGAGTATCAAACGGACGCTTCTTAATATAACCTGACCCTAACAAACTTATCTCAAGTAGTTCACGAACCAACCGTATATATATAATAAGTTTTCTTTCATGAAAACTGAACAAACCTTACGCGTAAGAGGGCAGTTTTCTTTCGGGTCGGGCCAAACCCTGGCCTTCACAAGTCGGTTACCCGCACTAATTCTTTTGACAACATCAATCAACAACCCAACCGCCATATCAGCCACATCATCAGAAAACGTCGATCCAGCATGCGCCACAACTATTCCACGGCGTTTGCATTCCCGGAGGTCAATATGGTTGACTCCGGTGGAGCTAGCCAACACTAACCGGAGCTCCGGCAGACTTCCAATGATCTCAGCGGTCACCGGACTTACGGCAGAACAGAAAATAGCTTTCACGTTAGTCGAATGATTAGAAATGAATTGTTGGAGAGGATCAGAGGTTTTCCATGGTTTCAGGAAGTTGAATTTTTGTGAAAATTCGGTTTCGTAGGCTTTGAACACGAGCGGTGGTCCGAGGACGAGAATGGTGGGGGTTACCGGTGGAGTGTTCATTGAACTGAAGGTGATTCTCCGGCCAGTTCGCCGGAATATGAAATCACGAGATTTGTGTATATATACGTATTTGGAATTATTGGAGTTAATTCTTGAAATTAGAACTTTGGTGTATAGTTACAAAAATGAGTTTAGTGGACATGATCCGTTTTGGTTGTATTAATAATTAATGTATTATAATATATTAATATGCATATTACTCTTCGGATCCCGGATCCCTGCAAAATGGGACATGTATTCATGATACGTTTATATGTAAGTACATTCATATATAATATAACTAGCTTATAACCCGTGTTACACACGGGTGGTTAATAACAAATATATAATTAAAAACTTACGACATATAATAAGAAAAAAATTACAGTTAAGAAAAAAATTACAGTTACGTTCATAATACTCAATTATTTTCATAAATATCTAAATATTTCATTGTATTCTATATTTATTATTTGATTAGAAATTGTATCATATCAAATTAATATTAGTAATTTTAATGTCTCTACTTCTTACAGATATATAACACAAAAAATTAAATAAAAGCATAAATAAAAAATATCGATCATGATTTAATGGTAAAAATTGTATTATATATAAATATATATTATTTTAGCATGTTGCCAATACTCATAACACTTAATTTTTTATGCTTATATTGATATAGGTTATGTTCAAGGTAGGTATATATAAGATCTAAGATAATAAATAAAAAATTTTAAAATATATAATTTCTTAAATTACGTTGGTGATTCTAGAAATAAAAGAGAATTTAAATCAAAATGTAAATAACTAAGAAAGATAAATGCATAATTAAAGTGAAAATAAATTTGAATAATTTTAAAACTTAAATATTCAAAAAGGGTAAGATAAAATAAAAAAAGAAAAAAATTAGAAGAATGACATGTGACTTTCATTAATCATTTATTAAAATTGGTACAAAATGTTTAAAAGTATAAAGTGTATAATTGATACGAATGCCCAAAGGTTACAATTTTCCTTATAATAGTTTATAACCTATTAATTATAATTATAATAGTTTATAACCCACGGGTGGAGTCATCAGAAAAAACATCATTTGAAAGTTTATACAAATATAATTATGTTACAATTGAGCTTCCAAAGTACAAGATGTGGTTGCCCTTAACAGAATTACAACTACAACCAAGATCCAACGACAGCGATCCAGCCCCTCCCCGGACCCTGCGCAGAGCGGGAGCTAAGTCAAGCACCGGGTACGCCCTTTTTTTTCCATCTTAGGCCGGAACATGAAGAGAAATCATGACTTGGGCTTTCATATAATCAACAACATGGACCTGTAATGTAAAAAAGCCAACATTATAGCCCAGATTATGAAGAAATTGGTGAGGTCTCATTTTCTTCATCCCATTGCAGATGTAATTCACAACCATTATGGTCTAGATATAATGGAGCAAAACTTTTATAACCAAACAAATTAAGCAGATATTATATATTCCAGAGACTAAACAACAACATCATAGTATAATGGATTAGATGCTGGGGACTAAACAACATCCATGTATTTCCCAATATCAATAACCAAAAGAATCATATATCAAAGGTTCTGTTGGCATGACACATTAATTACTTAATCAAAACACTTGATCTCTAACATCAAATGGTTTTAATAAGTTTGGTGTTTCAGCGGGAGGGGGGGTCATGGTCATCAAATTACCAAAATTTTATTTGCCACATAATACGTCAGAAAGCAAAACAATTTTCCATTTCTTATACAATGCATAATTCAATAGACAACCTTTATTTTTCAATTTCCATATGATTTGACCTTAATGCAGCTTGAACAATTATTCCAAAATTACCCTTATTGTCTCTAATGCAGCAATTGTGCATACATTTACCACTTACACGAACACTATAAATGTCTTTATACATCCATATAGGATCATAATCAATCCAAACCTGTGGGATCCATATAACAATATCCCAACCCAACCAGTTAAATTCTTTATTTAATCTGGGCTACAAATCACCACATGCCAGCCCCGATCCTATAACATTTTATATTCCTAGAACATTTTATAATCATCTTCAATATTCAATTTAATTTTCAAATATTTTTATGGTTGCTTCATAAGCATAAATGTACCTCATAAGGTAACTTTGCTCCCACACATGTTTGACTTTTTGTATGCTCAAACTCTCCTGTAACACGGAGCATAAGATGCAGATATCTTGATTTGGTCTTCACTAATTAATAAACAAAATCATAGGTACAAAAACCAATTTAATTCAAACTAACACAATATAAATTGAAACTCCTTGAATTCACAATTCATTCAAACCATAACACTTAAGGTGGAAAGTGAGCAAAAACAATGTTTCATACCTGAAAAAAGTCACCAGAAAAAGGTTGATGAGTGTGTGAATCTACTTGATGGAACATCCAAAAAACAAACATCACTTACTTGAAGATCTAGATAGTTGCATATTTCGGTTGAAACCATTAGACCCTATGAGATTAAACACAAAACAGAATTGACCCATTTAATTAAAATTTACGGACCATCGAGTAGGCCTGCATTAAGAGAATGGTAACTGAATTTCAAAAGTATGTGGTTTCTTTTTTCTGGAAAAATATCTTAATACTGTATCTTAAAACAGAGTGAACATATGTACATTATAATAGTAAATTTCACGGGCATTTTTGTATTTATATCAAGCAAGTCTATTAAAATTGTTTGAACATTCAAACTCGACCAATGATTGAGTCAAAGAACAAATATTCAAACGAATAAACCGGCTGAAAATTAATAAAAGTTCTTCAAAAGACAGTAAGTAATACTTGATTTAAATATATTAAAACAAACAAACCTCATAAACACTTTAGGGTACAATACTTGAGGAGTCAGTTATGGATTACAATCCATATAAAACCTTTATAATAATGAAGTTCAGATCAGGTCATGTGTTTTAGGAACATATTTACTAAACTATAGAAGCTGAAACCAAAAAAGAGCCACAAGATAAGATAAAGATGAATTAGAAAAATTATACAAATTATTCAAATGTTATAGTTACTTTAGGATAAATCTAAAGAAAGAAGTGTCATATTTTCTTTCTACAATAAGTAACAGATTTAAATTTTTAGCCAATCAAACTGGTTTTCACCCGTATTAAATTTGCTTCTTGACCCGTTAAACTCTATCTTACAAAAGTAATATGTTGCAATATACTTGGTGCAAAAGAAATCAAAATGAAAAAAGGATTCAAATACAAACATCACTAATCACCGAATCAATAAACGTGTATGTCTATAAGGATTATAACATCACAAAATCAATAAAATCAAAAACAGAAGGATTCAATACAAGTAAAATCAAAAAAAGGATTCAAATACAAACATCAAGTAATCACGTGTTGAATCCATTGC
This sequence comes from Stevia rebaudiana, assembly GCA_009936405.2. Taxonomy (NCBI): domain Eukaryota; kingdom Viridiplantae; phylum Streptophyta; class Magnoliopsida; order Asterales; family Asteraceae; genus Stevia; species Stevia rebaudiana. The sequence continues at coordinate 9,129,519 of WOUH02000014.1, forward strand.
TGATATGAACAGACAGTGGATGAAACTTACGAGTTCCTGAATCGAAAAACCACCAAAATCGAAAATAAAGGTAAAATACAAACCCTAGATTGAAGAAGCCGTGGAATCTGAATCGAAGCATGAATAAAAACCCTAGATTAATGGAAGAAAATGTAGAATGAATAGAAGCGTAAAATACAAACCTAGATTAATCGTAGAACCGGTCGATTTGTTGAAGTGAAACACCAAAATCAGATCTCGTTTTTTGAAAGGAACCAAAATAACATCTGAATGACAATATCAATTGAAGATCTTCATTAAACTTCACTGAAATCACGTTTGAATTTGAAAACCATTCCATATTCGATACAGCTGAAAGACGACGGATTTAGGGGAATAAGGAGAGAGCGCGTGATGTGAACGTGGCTTGTGATTAAAAGTAGATGGTTTGTAAAAACCTTTTTTTATTATAATTTAAAGATAATTACATGCATCGATAAATATAGGATTGTGTATTACATGAATACCTTTTATTTTTTAATTTGAGTCCTTAATTTAAAGATATGTCACACGTGTAACATGTGTAAACAGATGTTACATCTTATAATGAATATAGGATTGGGTTTAGACATGTGTTACTCATATAATAGAGTACACAGATTAAAATATATGTTAACTATCTAAGATTAGGTTTACATAATACACACCTCTAATATAAATATACATGTATAATGTCATAAAATATTGCTTTTGGGTGTGAGATTTTTTTTTTCAAATTCTGGTACTTGCCAAGGTAAATTTATTTTTCAATTTTGGGTTAAAGCATTTAAGGTGTTTAGGCTTGGGTAGTGAAGAAGCCAATGTATGTTTCACTATCGGATATTGACTAAGATTACAAGATATAGATTCAACCCTCAAAGATCGAT
>WOUH02000014.1:9130523-9143622 GCA_009936405.2 Stevia rebaudiana
CTTTGTGGGCCTTTCTTCCGATGCCCATTTCCTTTTACTAGTGGACTTTGGCCCAATTTCTCCTCTATAACCCATTAGGTAGATTGACTTATTGGGTTTGATACATGGGCGAATTTACATACCAAGGAACTTGTTACTCCTTTAAAAGGTCGTGGGTTTGAATCATGTTCTTACTTTTTTCTTAATTGTAGTTTTAGCTCATTATATCATGTAAAATTGTAAACTTTAATTTGTAAACGTGTAATAATAATTTAACAACAAAACAAACAACTAAAAAGTTTCACGTCAAAATTTGTAGTTAAAATGTATTTTCAGATAATCAAGTAACAAGTGACATGCATTCAGATCTTGAATTTGTTTGATCCTATGAAATTTAAGCACAATCAGTCAAACGTAATAGTACTTCATCGTACGCTCTACGCTTAATTAAGGTTTTTCTATTAATATTTTTATTGAATTCTACAAAATTAGTCTCTCATATACAATTCCTTATTTATGTAATCACGCATCGGGGCTTTCAAGCATAAAACCATCTATTAGATCTAAAAGGAATTCGTCAAAATCAAATATATTTAAATGGGCAAAAGTATGAAGATACAATAACTATAATATCATGTTAAACGTGTGACCAAATTGAATCTCAAAAAAAGCTCGTTTCAAAACAAGCTGAGTCGGCTCGGCTTAAAATATTTTTCGAGCTCGAGCCTGCCTAGCTTGGCTCTTGTTCGACTTGATTTTTAATCAAATATATTATATTTATACATGTACATATATATATAGAATTACTTGTTTATATGTCTTTTTATTTATATTTTATATTTTTATTTAATGAATTCATATGAAACACTATTTTATTATAAAAAGTATTGGTTCATATATGTTAATATATATATATCATAATATAAAAAAATAAAAAATAAGTAATTAATCAAGCTTACAAAGTGTGCATTTTATATGTGTTAAAAGTTAATTTTTATTTTTATACTACTGTGTAAAAAAAAACAAGTCATCTCATAGCTCGTCTCGTGACTCGAACTTTTTTATGAGCCAAGTTTAAGCTCGACTTTTCAACTCGAAGAAAAAAATGGGCCGAGCTAAGCTCGGCTCGATAACACCCCTGGCTCAATGAGAAAAAAATATAAGGCTATGGCTTTAGGCTCAATAACTTTAATTACTAAGAGGTGCCCCACCTATGTTTTGAGATTGCAATAGAAAATAACTAAATCACTTATTAGTTTTCAAAAAGTTTATAAATAAAAAAAGTATTTGACAAACCTAAAAGTACTTTTTAAAAAATGTTAATAAATTGTTTTTCAAAAAGCAAGATAATGTCTATTAAAAGATATTTAGGGTTTGATTGGTATTCAATTAATTAATTACCAATCTACCTCACCTTTATCGTTACTCAATCTACCACCCATCATCATCCACCACCACCCACCACCCACCACCGCCACTACTGCCACCCTTTTTTAAAAACTATTTTTACAAAAGTTATAAATTAATAAACACTTTTAACTAAAACACTTTTAAAGTTAAATAACCTATCACAAGCACCCTTTTAAATATATACACATATATAAATTAAAATATTATTTTGTTTTCAGCTTTACCTATCAATTTTTAATTTATCAAAGTTATATTTCAAAATTCGGGTACTGACTATCGTTAAAACAAATTCTAATGAAGATAAATTCAGAACTGAAGTTTGCTTTTATGTTTTAAGAGTTAACCACCTCGAAATAGTTAGTATCAATTGTTGAGTAAGGTTTCTCTTATCTGTTAAGTTACATAATATATAAAATAAAAGTTACACTAAACAATTACAGTTTTACCCAAATCTTCAAACAGAAACCTTAACATTTTAAGCGTTCTAATCGTTCCAATTCCACCAAAATAGGATTATCAACAGCTTTATAGGTATCTCTGTGTCCTCTTCAATCAAAATTCTCAAACTCACCACGAAATTAAGGTACTCTAATTCCTGCATCTTATTTAAATAATATGATCAATGCATCGTTCTTTTTGTTATATATTTTCTTGTCTCTTCATATGATTGACATAATGCATCCGTTAATCTCAACAGAATTGAATTTAGGTTCAATTTTATATCTGCATCATATCACATCTTCAACCATGAGTATTTAATTTTCTCAATATCCACATAACAAATTCGAAAGCATGAATCCACATTAACAAAACAGTATACCAATGATTTACAGTCAATCTACTTATTAATACCACCATAATACACAGAAAAATAAAAAGAAAAAACATATGACAATAAGAGAATCAAATTCACAAGATATATAACCGACGACATTCGTTTAACGCGGTTTAACCCCACCGTTTTCTTCAACCGAGTTGACGGGAGTCGATGTACCGCTCTTTCTAGAACCGGTTCCAGTAATGGTCCGGCCCATAAACTTTCCAGCCTTGCTGAGCCCACTACCAACGGCCCCAAACCCACTTCCAACAAGCCCAACACCAGCACCGACACCGCTTCCAACGAGCCCAACACCAGCACCGACTCCAGTTCCAACGAGCCCAACACCGGACCCAACTAACCCAGTGACTCCATCAATGGCATCCATTGTGGATCCAATTAGTCCTTCTGCTTTAAGTCTCTTTTTTTCTTCTAGAATCTTCTTCTCTTGTTCTATTGCAGCTTCTTGCTCTTCTTTTGTAAAATGATGATATATAACCTGTATGTATATAAAATAATGTAATTTTTCTAATGTGTTTATAAAATAAATAATTGAAATAATTATTGTTACTTAAAAAATATAAATACATATATAACCATATTAACTGCATAATAAAATGTCGTTATATAATTAGGAGCACAGATGCTTGTAACTTATTTTTTTTTCCTAATAGTAAATACATCTAATGATTTGAATACGTTTTACTGATTTAAACAAAATTTTATTAGAATATTGGTACGTTGAAACTTTGTGTTGAACCTGATAAATATTTTTTGAATAATAGATATAATTTTGAATAAGTAAATGAAGAATCGTAAAGAATATATCATGTAATAATATTTAGTCCAAATAAATGTAGATAAATTTGGTTTTATTAAATTAAAATTTTAGAAAAAAAATGTGAAAAAATGAGAGAAAGTCGCGTGGCATTCTTTGGAATCAATTATCAGTAGAGGAAGATATTTTAATTTATAATTAGTTATTAGTAAATATGTTAATAATCATTTATTATATGAAATCGCAATAAAATGTATACCTTGACTGTAAGAGTTCCTCTATCTTTTTTATCTTTAATCTTAAGCATATCAAGTGACGGTTGCAATTTCAAATCAAATTCTTTTTCAACTTCTGGTTCAAGATCAATTAGAGGCAATCTTACAATTCCCAAACGTTTATCTTGCCCGATGTCTTGATCCAAAACCTGTTTAAAATTGGGTCCCACCACATTTAAAAAATATATATATATATAATTATTTTTAAAGAGAAGAAAAAGGATTTAACCTCAAATACAGCAAACTGTGTCTCTTTGTCTTCTACAATCAACTGAAGTACATGATTCCAAACAGGATTAAGGTTGTTATCAACAACTTTTGTTTTAAACTTTTCAAGTGGCCGAATATACGCGGTCACATAAGGATCAGATTTTCCAATCATTTCCATGTTTTTCAAATTATTCGCCTTCACAATTGTTAATGTCACCTGTCCTTGTGGCTTAAGCTCCAAATCACTGCACAATATAAAAACTCATAAATTTAAATTTTCACAAAAATTATAATATTAAAAAAAAATTTATTACCTTGTATCCACATTTACACCACCAATTGGAACAACAATCCTATGTGGCCATTGAAGCATGTCTGTAACTATTGTCTTTACAGTATCCTATACAATCAACAAGTATATGTAAAATGATTAAATTATATTTAATTGACAACCGGTATTAATCACAAATCATAAACAAACTTACATCAATCATATCAGAAAGTCCGGGAATGGCGGTTAAACTACCACCAACAGCCTTCAATGTATAATCAATTTTTGGCGGCGGCTGACAAATTTCAGGGATTATAATTATTAGAATAAAACAATAAACATTTACCTTTAATATATTTTTAAAATCAAAATTAGGTTATACCTCAGAAAGTAAAGCAACAACAACAGCAGAAATGCATGGAATTTCTTCACATAATTGGAAAATAACACGAACAACTGTGAAAACTTGTAGATCCTTCAACTGCAAGCAGTACAAGAGCACACGATCTTATATTAACAATATTAACAGCAATAGTTCATAAACATTATAAAAGTAGGTAAATAATTATATTAATTAATTAAATCATAAGCATATAAACCTGAATAGGTAAATTAGCAACAACTGCAGCTTCAACTCCTAAAACAATATTTGGATCACCACCCCAACGCAAATCTATGTCCATTGTTATTTGACCTTTCTTAAGACTCTGAACGCGAATACCTGCAATATTATGTAATTATATAAAAAACGTCAAAACTCAAAAATAATTAAGATTGTACCTTCAATCTTTGGTGGTACAGTTCCAAGAGATAGTTTATTAAACTTCAATGATGTAATTCCAGTTGGACGATAATCTTCCAATAGTGGTTCAACTGATTCCTTAATTATAATACGAGCTGCCTAAACATATAGCATGTAACAGAATTAGATTTAACGAAAAAAATAATTAAACCTACAAACCTGACAATTACAGAAAATAAAAATGTAAACATAGAGAACTTACTTCTTCAACATATGGCCAGAGTTTGCTTAATTGTTTATTCAACCATTTCACCTGATAATTTGATATTTTGTGGCAATTCAAAGAACAAGAATTAGATATAAATTTAATGTAATTAAATTTATATTTTTTGAAAGTACTAACTTGTTCATAAACAGGGAAAGAAATCCACTCTGGAAAATTATCACCGCATATTTTCCTCAAATCATCGCGGTTGAGACATCCAAGGAGTTTTATGTCAACTGCCTGTGGAAGAAACAAATCATCATATAAAAATTCAGGATGATTATATAAAATAATCGACATATAAAGTACAAAATCAAGATGATTATATAAAATTATCGTCGCTGCAAGTTTAAACTAATGTTATTACAGGTATGTAATAAGTAAACACAACCCAAATTTGTTACTGCAGCTTCTTGACCCTCCATTTAAACAATATGTTAATTGTCTGATCATAATTATGATATTAACAGGTTTACAATATGCTTAACGAGTAACTTTAGTTTAGAAATCAGAAAATAAGTAAAGTAAATTGAGAGAGATTAAACTACAGCATCAGCTGCCAAATGTCCCAATTTCACTGCAAAACAAGAAATTTGACCGCGTTTGACTATTAGGGTCAAACATTTACTTATCTTTGACATCAGTTTCATTGTTTCACATACACTATCATATCAGATTTCATTCAAGACGTTTTGCAACTTCAAAGCACCAAATATATAATCTATTATCAGCCTGAAAAATATCTTTGTTTCAGTTTACATTTTCCCTAATCAGATCCTAACACTAAACATTAAATCAACAGTGAAAACAAGCCCCTGATGTAACATTTCTTGACTAATCTATGATCACTATTACACCTAAATCTAGTTATATAGCTCCAACTGATGTTAATTTAAGCTTCAGTTGCAGATTACATAAGCCCTAAGATCAATCAAATAAACAAAATCAATAGTGAAAGTAAAACCCTAACAATCAAATTGACAAATATATGACGAGGATCGCAAACCCTAACAATTGATTACCTTAGCGATTCGTTTACTGCTTCGATACTTCATCATCTGACGCCAACCGGCCATAATCGCAATCCCAAAAATGGTCCCCGTCAGAATCCCAGTAATCAACCCCATTTCGTATCAACTTCAACTCTCTGAAACAAAGTTATCAACAAAGCATCAAATCAACTTCAGTTTCAATTTGACAAGAGAGAGAGGAATTGAAACTGAAATTGGTGAAGATATAGAGATGAGTGATTACTTATTTGGGAGATTACCAAGGTTTTCTCTCTCTAGAAGTCACAATCGGCTTCGTTATTGTTTCTACTGATAGATTGGTTATACAGTAAATTGGGAAATGGGGTCGGTGTAGCCAATTGCTTGAGTTGCAGAATATCTGAGGGGTTTGAGAGAGAAAGAGGTGAATGTAACGTTCAATTTAATAATAACCACCAATTTATATAAACCAAAATATAAATTCATATACAAATATTTTTCCTTAATTCTATCATTTATAATAGTCAAACACTAGTGTCATTAAGTGAAAGACCTCTTAATTTCATCTTTAATAAAATTTATCTTAGACTATGTATAATCATCACTTGAAATAGGCTTGACCATATTATCACATATGCGTCATGTAAGAGAGATGAGTGTGAGTAAAAACGATGTGTAATGAGTTTGACTACCAAATGAGTGATGAAGAAAAATGAATATTGATGTGGATAGTTACTATTGGTTTATATTAGGATAAAAAAAATATAATAAATGCATTGAACTTTATCACATGGTAACCATGGTCACTTTTCTTTCATCACTTCATTATCACCCCATTATGTGTAGTGGTGAATGGGTTTGATGATGATGTGACCATGTGCCACCTAGGATGGTCAATTGATTGTCAAGCTCCATTACACATGGTCTTACAGCCGAGATTACTAATAAGTATACAAGAAGAGTGAGACAATATATCTTGTTTAAAAAATCTTTTTTCTTGTTAAGTAGAGTAATCTAGATCCTAATTTCAAATGAGATTGATATATATCCTAATAGAATTATATAATATCATAGTATTGTTGGCTTATAGCAACAAATCACAATATAATATTTGCTTACTTTCAATTTATAAAATCTACATTCTTTATATTTTCTTTCTAACACTAATAAAAAGTAGAAAAAAGAAGAAAAAAATTTGCGTTGTTCACTTTTTAATGAAAGAAAACTAGAAAAGATGTGTGTTTTCGAGTTTTATAATGGAAAAAATGAAAGAAAACACAAAAGTTTTGTGTTACTGTTTTTTAATAGAATGAAGTAGAAGAAAATAAAAGAAAATTCTTAATAATATTCTCTACTACCTTTTTTTTTCAAATTGTAAGGAAATTGATGTTGAAAATAATTGGATCAAACTAAGAACGAACACAAGAATATTATGAAACTCTCACGTATTAATTTTATACAGTCAACTCAAACAAGAACTTAAACTAAAATAGAGAATAACCTTACTAGTCTATTTGTAACAATATTGTGACTTGTTCCCTAAGTTAAGCAGTTGACACAAACTCAAATTGATCAATATAACCCTACCATCAATTTGTATTTTTATTTTTGTCTATCTTTTCTGTTTTTCTTTAATCTTTTCTTTAATCTTTTCTTTTTACCCGTCCCTCCGTCAAAGGGTATGACTGCAGGGGCGTACCCACTTTAGGCTTCGGGGGGGCAGCCACCCACCGTGAAATCTTTTTTTTTCTAGTGGTATATATATGTTAAAATTCCGACCGACCCCCATAAAATTTTGTAATCGACCCCCAATCTGCCCCTAATCCAATTTTAATTTTTAATTTTAGTTATAAAACATTAAAACAAAGTTGAAAATATACCCAACTAATAAGATAAACTCCGTTAAAATAAGTTCAAGTCCATTATTAATTTTTATAAACTAACCAAACTCACAATTATCATCTAATAAATAAGTGCATTATTAATTTTAATATTTTAAGCCAAACCCACCACAAGCCCATTATGTTTTTCAATATGAAATTTTATCTGCTTGATTATTTTTTAACATGACTCGACCCGATTCGACTCAAACCGACCCGAAACAGAAGACAAAAATTATTATATAACGATACTTAAATGACCTTAAAAAATTTCCGTCCCCATAAAAAATTTTTCTGGGTCCGCCACTACTGGGACGTATAGTTTACATCCACATAGATGTTATATGTTGCTGCTTAAATACACTTTTGAATACAAATCGAGCTCGATCGTGTGCATTCATACATTACTCGTATATCTTAATGGATACTCCATCCCGGCCTTCCTTGTAATTTAATAAAAACTAGGTTAAATCTCATGTATTACACGGTTTAAATAAAAAATAAATAAATAGTGAATGCAGAAATGAGAAATAAAAAAAAATTTGAATAACAAAAATATTAAATGTTACATGTGAAAGATATAAAATATTAAGATGTTAAATAATAAAAGTGTGAAAAGAAAAATCTCGGACTCATACAATTGTGAGATTAGTGCTAAAAGTTCCTTATTCATTCGATATAAATTGTGTATTAAATGGTTCTCATTATGTACAATTCAAATTTGATTTAAAAATTTTAATCTATGATAAACAAAATTTTAATTCAAAAATCTGTAGATAAAAACTAAAACAAGTTATTAGTTTAATTGCCTAAATTAACATAACCATTAATTTAATTGCCTAAAATACAGTAAACTGTTTAGGCCATTAAACTTTGATAAGAAGTCACTAAAGATGACAAGTGTCTCCAAAAACCTTCATTTATTATTAATATAGATAGATACTAACTTTATTAATTAAATAATTTTATTTTTATAAATTTTCACTACCCTTTTTTTCTTCTTCACCTATAATCGTTATTAAAAAAATATTAAAAAATAAATATATATGAATAGTAAGCTGATAACTTCTAAAAACTTTTCAAAGTTAGAAATAAACAGTAACATTTTAAGTCTTCTCAATCACAATTACTTTCTAAATTATACGAAATCCACTTACAATTTATAGGGAACCTATGTAAGGTTATGGTTAGGCTAAACGTACACCCCCTTTGTAATTGTCATACACCCCCCTAAAATTTAAACTTTAAATTTATCAAAATCACTCCTTGTATAAATCCCTTTATTTTTAAAAAGTTCTAATTTCGTTTAAATATGATTGAAAACATTGCTGGTCGTACTTCTTAATTTTTTTTTTTTTGACAAACCTAAATTGAAAACCTTTTCCTTATACGTCCTTTTAAATCGTTTTTTGCCTAATCATTCTTTTCTATTCATTTTTAATATAATATATAATATAAAATGTAAGTTTTTTCCTTTATAATCATGCAAAATTTTAGTTATAAAATAGATAAAACAACATTTTTTCTTATAATCAGCTAAGTTTATTGTATTTGAATTTGAATTGTAGTTCTTACTAGTATATATAAGTACTGAGTTTATCTCTTCCATAAGGAATTTAATGATTTATTTACGTAACTTTAATATTAAGATATGCAACATATAATCAACAAGAAATAATTGATTTATGTTATTATTATGTACGTGGTTTAAGATAGGAGTATCAGCAAATAGATATATAAATTTATAAAGTGGAATAAAGATTTGATTATGCAAGAGTGTGTAATAAAACTAAAATTAAAAGGTTATAAATTTAAAGGGGAATTGATTTTGTAAAAAATTTCTTTTTGTTTAAAAGTAAAAAATATTTTTGAAAACATAAAGGTTTTGCTTATTTTATTATGAATTTGAAGGGGGTGTACGATAAGTAAAAATAATAAAAAAGGTGGTACGTTTAGCACAACCCAATGGTTAACAAGAGAAAGTGTTGGTAGTGATGGTAATGGGTTTAAAAGCGCAACAAAAGCCATAGGTAGAGGGGTTTTCTTGGAAATTCTGTGAGAGTAGATATCCAGGATTAGAATCAAATATTGAAAACAAATGGAGCAGGTGATCAAGAAGGATGTTGGTCTTGGTGCTTTTTTATTGAGATCGAGTTCATTTCCAGTTTGCAATGTTCACCCATGTCAAAGTCAAGCGAGTTTTTCGAAATTTGGATTTGAGTGTTATCTTTTATTAGGGTTAGAAACAAGAGAATGAGCCTTCATGGATCAAGAACTTAAATAATAATTTATAATAACATAATGGTATTAGGTTTAACTATAGAAAAGTAAATGATTTATATTCCAAGTGGTTAGAAAGAAGTGTTGATTTGAGGATTTTCTTTGAGGGGTTAAACTCTTGTTATAGGGAGAAATTGTAGCTTGGATAAAGGTCACCGGTTCGAACTTGAGGAGGGGAGGGCGTCTACGGTTACGATACAGTTCCCGCTTATTTAGGGGCTACGGTCCCACGTAGGTCGAGAAATCGACCTTGGCTACATCACCCAGCTACTGGTAGTTTGCACGTGAGATTCTCTACTGTTAAAAAAAAAAACTCTAGAAAAGTAATAAGAATTTGACCAAAAATGTCGAATTCAGTTATTTTTAGTTTGATTCTTTTTTTTTTGTTGTTCAATTCGGTTATTTTGGTTCGGTTGTTTTAATAATTCGGTTTCAGTTTAATTAATTCAGATTTTTGCTAACTGTTTGACAGAGATTTGGTTGTAGATGAAAATTTGCTCAAGTTTATTAAATTTTAGAGATAGAGATGTAGCGTAAGATGCAAAATCTCTAATTCAAACTACTCATTGGAACTCATTCACAAGGGCACCCTCAATATCCTACAACGGGTTGTGCCTCTTGCAACCCCTTAGACTATGTGATGTGGTGTAAACACATCTCTTATCCACGTCTATTTTATATGTATATTGAGTCTTTTATCTTTCGTTTTAGTTTAAATATCGTTATATTCCATAATCTGTGCTTGTACTCATTTTGATCATATTTTGCAGGAGTTCGTGTTGAAATTAAGGATTTTGAAGATTAACGAAGAAAGCACGAGTTCCTGTTTGAAAATGAGACGGAATTATGAAGAACAGCTGTCAAGCCAATCTACGCGTAGCCTTGAAGATCTTATGGCGCGATACGCGACAGACCCCGAAAAGCAAATTCGGGGTCCTGATTATTTTGTCCTACGCGATACGCGTAGCTTTTCTTTCCTACACCGCGTTAAAAACCGAGTTAAACCCTAATTTTCAATATAAAAGGTTCAGTCGTGTTTTATTAGAGGAACTCAAGGAAGGAATCAAGTTTGGATCTTGGAGTTGTTTGGTTGGTCAATTTTAGTTCTTTGTTAATTGATTAAACATTGTCTTTAGTTGAATTCTTGTTTCTTTGATAATTTCAGTTTATGAACGAATCTAATATGTCAAATACTTCTGTTTCAAGTTATATGATGAATGATTTGATTGTTTTGAGTAATATGCTAGGCTTATTGCATTGTAGTTGCCTAGGATGTGATGATTGTATGATGAATGCTTGATTTTTGGTTGATTAGACTATGATCTAGTAGTTGGGACTGTTTTTAGGTAAAATTCCAGCCCTTAGTTGGTTATTCTTGCAAGAGATGATTGAATTAGCAATAGTTAGGTCTAGAACCCGCTGGTTTGGTGTGTTTGATGATTTGATGATTTGTTTAGTCTAGTAGGTTTTGATTGTGCATCCTTGAGATCGAGAGTGTATATGTTTAATTAGTCTTTTGTTGTGATTGCCTAGTTTTTGGTGAGACCGAGAGGGTAACTGGTTCTGGGTAGTTGCAGTCCTTATCTAACCGAGTTTAACTGTCTAGGTGGTTGGAACCCATTTAAGCTAGATCAGACCGAGAGGGTTTTCTAGTTTGGGAAAGTAAGAATAGGGAGGTAAACCAATAGGATGACCATCCCGTGATATAGGGAGCTGATATAGGTTGTTAGGAGTTGAGATTTACTAGTATAGCATCCTAATTAATAGAAACCATGTCCCCAAGGTGAGTCCATAATCCAATTTGACTGTATTCTGATTGCATGATTCTTAATCATCCTAGGTAGCTTTTGTTTCTAATTGATATTTGATATTCGTTTGCTTGATTGCTAGTTTAGTGAAAAGACCATTTTACCCCCAGTTTTGTTTAAGTTGCATGACTTTAAGAAATCCGAGTGTGTCATTGGTTCTGTCCCAAGTACTTGGACGTTACTCGGTCTTGCTTGCTACGTTGCTATTGACCGGTACACTTTTCGTTTATTTGTAGTTAGGGCATTAGATCGTTTTTATAAATTTAATTCTTGACACCGTTTTTGCACATGCTTAGGCTCACATCACTTGTTGAAAAGAATGGGGGTCAAAATGAAGGTTGTTGTAGTAGAAATGTGGTAGGTTTATTTGGGGAGATTGAGGTTATGGTTGATAAAGAGACATAAAACTGATCAATGGTAGCAATTCTATTTCCACAAAACGATTACAATCAAATGAAATCTTACCCTCAAAGTACCAATCTCAAATCTAAGAATCAGATCTTAATTTGTAGTGATCGAATTCTTTTCTGCTCCAAAATTGCGTACCCTTTTCCCTTCCAAATGGTTTTCCTTTTATAAGTAGTTGGGTGTAGGCCCCTTGAGGTGAGTAAAGCATGTTTGCTATCAAGGGTCCGGATGAGTGAGGATTTTTGAGGGCTCTAGATCTTTGCCATGTGTCATAAGTTTGTTAGCATTTACCATTTTCCGCATGTGGGTCATTTGTCGGGTCTTCATGGGCTAGCATGACTTATTCGAAATGATTTTGCATTATAACTGTTTTAAGCATTGGTTCTGTTTAAACTCAGATTTCCAAACGAGCCCTAAAATTTAATTCGATCCAAATCGTTTCCGTTCGATCTTAGTTCATGCAATTGATAGAGGGCTTTTAGTTGGAATGAAAAATCGATTCGAATTATGTATTTACCTTGGATTGAGATGAAGTTTAGGGGGTTGTTCGGAGCTCCGGCGAAGATTCCGGTTGAGTTCCGATTGGTGACGACGAACAGGAGCAAAAACTTGATAAAAATGGTGGATTCTAGTGTAATCGTGTGCGAAAATCCGATCCCCATCAAATGCAACATACTTTTATACCCAAAGAGGTGTTAATGTACGAGTTCGGGGTCGTGGGATTCGGTTTCAACTCGTTTTAATTATTGCCCATTACGAATGATTAAGGCATTAACAACTCCAATTGATTATAGCATTGAATTGTTGAGGTGAAACCGAGTTTAGGGCTTGAATTCGGGATCGTGGGCAGCATTAACTGATTGAGACCCATTAAAGGAAGGTGGCAGGGCCGGTCCTGAGGATTTAAGTTCCCGGGGCGAGACGGGAAAAAAAGGCCCCTATGTACGAATGAATTATCAGTTATATAAACTTATTTTTTTAAAACGA
>WOUH02000014.1:9143722-9158520 GCA_009936405.2 Stevia rebaudiana
AATCCTCTATCGATGAGGGATTGGATTTGGTAACACCCCATGAAGCCACAAGCAGCAACTGTCCAATACATCATGACCGGGATTCCAAGCTTATGTGTAGCCTCAATTGTGAAAGCCGACATGTACCCATCTGAGATAATACAAGTCGGAGGATCCGGAAGTTTGGTTAGAAGGTCTACAAATGGAGCCAAGAAGTTGGTTTCAATGGAACGCAAAAGTAAATCTCTTGTATTGGCAATGGTGGTTTCCGAACTGCGAGAAACACCATCGGGAATGGTTTCAAACCGGAACCTGGGTGTCCCGTCTAGGCAGTGTGGGCCTGCTGATTCAAGAATTTGGTTGTGGACAAAATCGGTGATGACGAAGGTTATTTGGAGTCCCTCGTGGTGGAGTAGCTCGGCTAGTTTGAGCATGGCTTTTATGTGGCTTTGTCCTGGACATGGTATGCATATGACGTGCGGTTTCTTCTCCGCATCCATGTCTTGATTATGTTCTGTTTATTTTAAACCGAACCGAATTAAAGAAATGGTTAACCGTTTTCAACCAAGTTCAACTGAAGTAACAATACCAGTAATTTATATTTGAGTCAATCTATTCGTCCTCCACAAATGTATTCCTAGTCCCAATTGAACTGAAATTGGAAAGAAAATAGCCAAAACATATATTTTAGAATATTAGATTACCTTGTTGATTGAGATAATAAAATTAGTGATTAATCGAGTTATTGAATTTGTTATAGAAATAAAATTAGTGATTGATCGAGTTATCTGACTGAGATAATGTTGTTATTAGATTAATATAGCTAATTGGGTTTATAATTAATTTGTTTGGGCTTGTAATTAGTTATGTTGAGCTTCCAAATAATTGTTTTTGACTTTGGGCTCTTAAATTTTGCCAGCTTAATTTTGCCGATGAAAGCATAGAGGTGATCAAACCGGGCTTTTTTTGGAATCGGAACCGGTTCCTAAGGTTCTCGGTTCGCCCCCAACCGGTTCCCAAGAAAAAACCGGTTCCACTGTATGAAAAACCGGAACCGGTTCTTCTCATTTAAACCGGTTATGTCGACTTTTTTTTTTCTACTGGTTTGGAAACGGAACTGGTTAGAAACCGGTCCGGAACTGGTTAGAAACCGGTCCGGAACTGCTTGTAACGGCTAGAATAGAAACCGGTTAGGAACTGGCGGTTCTTGAGAAACCGGAACCAGTTCTTGTGTGGGTCTCTTTGGAACCGCAACCTGTTCGGTTCCACCGGAACGGGTTCACGAACTGGTTTTTTTATCACCTCCATGAAAGCATATATACAGTAGCATACATCTCGATCAAACTCATTCGCATACGGTTACACACTCATCGACGTATAAGCAGATGGACGATCAAAATCAATTCCATGAAAACGAAATTTCTGCCTAATCCGACAAATCAAAATCAAGAGTAACCCACAAATAGGTTTGTTTGATAATGATTCACAATTCAGCGAATTATCCGTGTAACAATTTTTTTAATACTCAAATTCAAGGTTTTCAGGTTTGTTTGATTCTGTTCAAATTCATTATTCCAATCATCAAACACAACAGAAAGTTGCTTTTATTTAATTGATTTAGATAAGCCCTAATGATTCCTTGTCATAGTATCTGAAACCTTGTATCTCTCTGTAAATAACTAAATTGTTACAGAGTTTCTTCAATTTCATCCTTTTTAATTTTTAAAGTTTGTATAAGGGTCAATATTAAACCCAAAATTTACTGATGTATCAAGTTATTTTAAAGTTAAAATTGAGCTCTGGTGTCTAATTTGAATGAGATTGTTTGTAATATAGGAAACATCAGTAACGAACCATATGAGAGAGACGATACCTGATGGCGTCGAACTGTCGAAGGTTGGCTACTGATCGGAAGACTCGAAGGTGGTGCTGCCTTCTGGATAAGATGATGGCTGAAAGCTTTCCAAATGGAAGTTTGCAACTTTCTGTACTTTGTATTAATAAAATTAATAAATTTATTGAACTGATGGATGGCGGTATCATCTATGATTTTTCAACCAAAGGTTCATACGTTTAAATCCGGTTGGAATTAAGACTATGCGTTATGGATGAAGAAAGGGGTTATGATGCGTCAGTGTCAAGCAGGAGAGAGAAAAGATGGTGGAAAATGGGTGAGTGTTATAGAGAGAAAATATACTAATTATTTTAATCATTGATTTTTTTAATTCTTTTAATTTATATAATTATTAAAAGTAAAAAAAACAACTAAATTATAAAAAACATAATAAACATTCAAATATTCTTTAAAAATACATAAAATAAATTTAACAAACTACATAAATAGAAATCAAACGGGTGGGTCTCGCATACTACTTGAACGGTTGCTCCAAAGGTGTTCAACCAAATCTGTTTTAAGGTTTATGTGTACATCTTCGTTGTGAAGGTACGCGCGGTTTGCTTGTCTCTCTTCATCGCTGATCTCGACATGTTGGTTCTCATTTGGGTCCTCATAGTATTCGCAAATGGCACGACCTTGGTTCCTTTATAATCATGTTGTGTAGAATCAAACAAGCATACAATGCGTTCCTTATTTTGTTGGGCATCCAAGCACGTGTCGGGTTAGCAATTATATGCCACATCTTTTTAAGAATCCCAAATGCACATGTCTTGGATCTTATTTCTTTCTTTCTTTTTTATTACTAAATGTATTTTTAATTTCCATTTCCTTTTGTGTTCTTCTTGAGGAATGTTTACAAGTTTGTTAGATGACAGTGTAAAACCAAAGATCTGTTCATCAGCTAATGCCGAAAGTCAAGAGGTTATATTACTTGAATGCATTACTCAATAATAATAGATTGGCGTATTCAATGGCTTTGTATCATTATTTCATGACCAAGAGTTCAGTAAATCACAACTGGAATACATCTTGAAATAGAAAGCAAAACACTCCAACACATAACTTTGAATCTAGTTTTTTTATAGCATGGTGATTTCCTTGACAATTTTGTCTATGTTCAAATAAGATGAACCGTGGGGACTTGTTGCAATACGAGCCTTTTCCTTCCATTCTATTGCATTGTTTCTCATTTTCTGACCTCTCTCTCCCATCAACTCTTGTACAAGCCTCTTGACTTCATCACGGTTCACTTTATTCCCCATCTCTAGGTCCAACCTCCCATTCCTTGCATATATACCTACAGTTGGTCAACTGGTCCCACGAATAAGGCCAGCATATCATCGGCACCCCTGCTGACAAGCTCTCAATGGTGGATCCCCACCCACAATGAGTCAAGAACCCTCCGACCGAAGGGTGGTTCAAGACCTTTTCTTGTGAACACCAACTTGCGATAAAACCTCTGTTTTTTATATGTTCCTCAAAGTCAAGAGGCAAAACTATAGACTCCCCATTCACCAAGTCAGATCGGATTATCCAAAGGAAACAGTGGTTGCTATTTGCAAGTCCCCAGGCAAATTCTTCGAGGTCTTCTGGAGACATTAGTGTTGTACTCCCAAAATTTACATAAATGATAGAATTTGGTTCCTTAGATTGAAGCCACTTGAAACACTCTGGTTCTTCTTTCACTAGACTGTATCCATGGATACCCGAAATTCCAGTTTGCTTTTTTTTTTCAGGTATTTGATCGAGAAGTAGTTGTAGTGGGCCGATGGTGTACACGTTAGCATACATCGATGACAATGCTTTGATAATACTAGGCTAATATGATGTGAAACCCTGTGAGACCTTCGTGGAGCTTCTGTACTAAACTTTAAAACTGTCATTTATGTCAATGGTCCAATCCATTGGAAAATCCTTAAGACGAATGCCATTCATTCCCAGAACCCAATCAATGACGGTATCTAAATACCCATTCGTCAAGTAACTTTTGTCTGCACATACATTATATTTAAGGAGCAATTAATACAACATTTTATATATATATATTCATACAGTTCAATTGTTCACTGAGAGGAGCGATATGGGCAAGCTTCAGAAATATGTCTTGTTGAATAATCACACTAAAATGTAAGAACTCAGTTAGAAAGTAGAAACATATACTTAAAAGTGTTAGACAAATAATTACCTAAAATCTTCACACTTTCAATTGAAAAAAAGAAACTTATACAAATGAAGTAAATTACCCTACTTGAAGTTACAAGCAATGAAACCAACATATTTTATACTATTTTTTAAGTTTTAGCTAGATTAACAAAATTACATGCGTAAGTATTTTTTTATATTTTTTTTACTAATGTTGGACTAGCCCACTTGTTAAAGGCATTGCCCCCTAAAATGAGAGGTCATGTTTTAAAATCCAAGAAAAAAGGGTATTTTTTGGGATAGTCAAGGAGTAGAATAAACTTGTCGTTCTTGATTATATACCCAGGGAATTGTTCATGAGAACAATTTTTTATGCGAGAACCAATTGTGCAATTCGTTTTGAAAAATAATAACCTATGAAGAAACTGAGAAATGTTTGAAATTCATTAAGTTGTAGTTTTTTGGTTCTCACACAAGAAAGTGGTTTTCGCATGAACCTTCCGTTATATATAGTCAGAACCATGATAAAATTAAACTAATTATTTGTTGTACTGATGGATAAAAAGCTAACCTTTAAGAGGAGCAAATCCTCTATCGATAAGAGATTGGATTTGGTACCACCCCATGAAGCCACAAGCAGCAAATGTCCAGTACATCATGACCGCGATTCCAAGCTTATGTGCAGCATCGATTGTGAAAGCCGACATGTACCCATCCGAGATAATACAAGTCGGAGGATCCGAAAGTTTGGTTAAAAGGTCAACAAAAGGAGCCAAGAAGTTGGTTTCAATGGATTGAGCAAGTAATTCTCTTGTAGTGGCAATGCTAATTTCCGAACTGGAACCCGGGTATGCATGGCTTCAGCATGGCTTGGTTTCAAACCGGAACCCGGGTGCCCCATCTAGGCAGTGTGGGCCCATCTAGGCTAGTTTCAGCATGGCTTTGATGTGGCTTTCTGCTGGACATGGTATGCATATGATGTGCGGTTTCTTCTCCGCATCCATGTCTTGCATAAGTTTGGTTTATTTTAAACCTAACCAAAACCGAACCGAATTAAATATATTGGTTAACTGTATTCAACCAAGTTTAACTGAAACAGCAATACCAGTAATTAATATTTGAGTGAATCCATTCATCCTCCACAAGTGTGTTCCTAGTTCCAATTGAATTAAAATTGCAGGGCAAAATGAAAAGAAAATAGCCAAAACATCGGTAATTCGAGTGTTTTTACGTATATTTTAGAATATTAGATTACCTTGTTAATTAAGAAAATAAAAATAAGGGGCAATTACATATATCCCCTTATAAACTTCATTAATTACATATATATACCAAACATAAATTTTAATTACATATGTCACCTTACAAACATCTAAAGTTAACATATATACTCATTTTGAGGGGATATATATGTAATTTAAGTTTTGAGGCTATAACATGGATTGGGGAAATATGTAATTTAAGTTTTGGGTTAGGTACATATGTAATTAGTTTTCAAATAAGGGGATATATGTAATTAATCCTAAAATGAATGATTAATCGAGTTAGGTGACGTGAGAGTGCGAAAACAGTTACACTACTAATGTTATTGAGTTTGTTATATAAATAATATATTTTTAACAGTGACTGGCGCGGCCATCCGGCGTCACGATAGCAAACATATCAGTCTTCCACCCAGCGAATCGCTGAAATCATAGCAACTCCGCCCCACCAATTCAAGAGGAAACCCCTGACTCACCTAGAGTTTTATGTTCAGAATGAGACTCCAACCTGAGTCTCACATTTAAAAATTACCCGGGGTACCATTAGCCTAAGATAAATACCCTTGGTTGTTATATACATAATTAATTGAGACATAACTAATTTGGTTTATAATTAATTTGTGTTTTGGGCTTATAAGGGTGGAGGGAGTGGTGCACTCCCCCACTAAACTACCCTCCCAAATTGCTCAATCAAATTATACCACATCAAATGCTCAAACTACCCTCCCAAGTACCCTTTTTAGTGGCAATGGTACCCTTCCACTACCCTCCCACTTTTTATATACCAAGTACCACTTTTGAATCACAAAGTACAAGTTGTCAAACATTGACCTCCTTGCCGCTTCGGCAAAAACTAGCCACTGGAGGTAGTGGAGTACCCGCTGGGTGGTAGCCGATGGGTGGTGGCAATGGTTGCCGATGACTTTGCCGCCGGCAAGGAGTACCCGCTTCAGCAAAAACTAGCCCACTCCCTTTACCCTTATCAAATACGCATTTTTATTATCTCACATTCAAACGAGTTAACGTGCCTACATGTTATTTAAATAAAACGTATTAAACAATTCAATTTCAATACAACCTATTTAGTTAACAAGTTAAAAGATACTCAAACCAAACACAACCTATGAAGATCTGATTATTAAATTATACCCGGTTATACACAATAAATCAATGTCAAATGTTACGGTTCTTGTGGCGGCCATCTCTCCTTTAATTTTACATATCTTAGCTACATTTTATCATATGCAAATACTAGGTTACATGGTAAAAATCTAAAATAAAAATAAAGGCACACCATTTTGTTTTATTTGATTTTTCAATCTATAAGAAATCGAAAGTTTTATATTCTCTCTCCTCGTATGCAAATTCTTGTTTTGATTCCAATTTCTCATTCTCTTGTCCATAAATCTTCCTTTTTCAACACATTATTCAATTTCATTTTCACTTCCACTTGCTCTCTCTCTCAACCTTTTTTTTTTCTTTTCTAGCCTCTGATCCCAAATTCTAGCAACCACATGAAGGTACGATTCGTTGATTCTTATTTACATATTCATTTTACTTTCCATGATTGTCGGCATGTTTAAGATTTGTAGTTCCAAAGTGGAATCCGAATCTGCTTTCAATTCACTGTCTGTTTAATGCACCATTACAGAATTTATTGATGCTTTTTGGTGTTTTTCATACTCAGAGTCAGATTCTTCATCGATTCCTGATCTTGCGTTCTAAACTGGAACCAAATTCTGTTTCCAGAAAACTTTGAAAACGACTCTGTTTTTTGTTTCGAATATCTTTTTAAAATTCATCTGTTTTAATTTGAAAGTTTGTTACTTTGTTCGGAATTCCATTTTTATTTTTCATAATTTATGTAATACTTTGTATTAATCTTCTCAGAATTATTATGTCTAATTTTCTGGATTCAAATTTCAGAAGTTCATATTGAAATTGGATTTGCATGATGATAAAGAAAAGAGAAAAGCATTGAAGACCGTATCTGCTTTGTCAGGTAACCAATAAACAATACTCATCTTAAGATTTTGTTTATTATTTATTTACAGTCAAACTCAAATATATTAAAATTCAAACTTTGGTTTGAATTTCTAGTTTTTTGGTTACTTTTTTGGTATGATTATACATGGTTAAAAGTTTAAGGTGTGTTAAAAACTTAAAATAATTAGCTATATGCAACATAAAATTTTGCTATTTTTTGGAATTTCAAGTTAATTAATTTGACTATAGAAAGTCAAAATTGATATGTTCTACAGGATAGTGGATTTGCTTTTTGTTTCTAAAGATTTAGTTGAATTTCTTTTCTTTTACTCCACATGGACTTGTCATTTCTTGATCTTATGTCTCACTCTAACAACAATTATACATTATGCAGTACCAATAGTACACATAGTATTGAAACATGAATTATTCAAAAAGCAAATAGAAAAGGGTTGAGAATTTTCCTATAATTCATCTTTTTAATCATATTCTATATTATATATTATTGTTTTGTATTTATAATCTCTTAAACAGAATTTTATCTTTATTATATATGTGTTCTTAAACTGAAACTGAATTTTAAAAATTTTACGTCATTAAATTTATTTGTTTAGATTAAGTTTATCATAAAAGATGATGTACACAAAGTATAATACTTAATAATACAGTGAATACCTGGTTTTTAATTAGATATTTAAAGTGATTTTGATGAGACAAAATGAAGAACTTATTTGTGAAAAATAATGTGACCACATGTCGTAATGGTTATTAATAACATTATCATTTGCTTGTATAATTGTTTTAAATAAATATTGCTTAGATAAAATATTACATTTGGCTTTTGACAATTTATTATTATTATAATAATAAAGTTTATAATATGTATTTACATACATTAATTTTATAGAAATGACGTGGCTTTTGGCATTCGTTTTTGGCCCCTACTTAAATGGCGGTGGGTGGGCGAGGCATGTCTATTTGACTCTTGAGAATTGGGAATCTATCGTGAATTCGTCACTTTTGATTTTATAATTTTCTGATAATATATATATACATGATGTGAAACTTTTTTAATTATAATAATGTCTATGAAAAGTAATGGTTGCTATTACTCATAGATGAAGTTATGTTTTATTCATTTTTCTACTCATCCATATAATTTCATTAATTATTTCATAAAATGAGCATACTTTTTTCTTGGTTTATGATGAAAATGATCGTTTGAAACAACTTTGTACACATGTGCAAGAAAAAAAGTAGTCATGATTGTTGCTTCTTGTGTGATTTCGTATGTGTTGATTAATTTGAGATATTAATTGATATGTTTTATAAATAATTATTTCAAGCAACCATGTTATTAGTAGTTAACAAGGAGTTAAATAAAACTAACCTACCATGCATTTGTAGGGATTGATTCAATCACCATAAACATGAAGGGCAAGACAATGATAGTGGTCGGAAGTGTTGATCCAATCAATGTTGTTAGCAAACTACGCAAGTTTTGGCCTACTGATATTATATCAGTAGGCCCCGCAAAAGAACCAGAGAAGAAAGAAGAGGGTAAGAAAGATGATGCAAAGAAGGAAGAAGGTAAAAAAGACGAGGCAAAGAAAGAAGATGGCAAGAAAGAAGAAGCTCCGAAGGACGATCCCAAGAAAAAAGAAGGCGGGAAAGAAGAAGAGAAGAAGAAGGCGCTACCACCTCAGCTAATGCCTGGCATGTTTATGCCACCATATAGACCATATTACCATCCGGTTAACACCTATTATCAACAGCATCAACAATATCAACCGTATCAACAGTATCAGCAATATTATCAACCTAATTATCAACATAATTATCAACAACGCCACCACAGTATAGAAGAGAATCCAAATGCGTGTGTTATTTCATAATTTTCGTATCCAAAAAACAATTTTCAGACCCGAAGTTGGGTCAAGTAGCGATCAAAAAGCCAAAAAAATTTTATATTATTACAATAATTTTGTTTTGTATAAAATTAAAGAATGGTATGTCTTGCTGGGTGGAATACTGGAATAGTAGAAATTTTGATTTGTATTGTTAATAATGTACGATGTAAAGATGTATATATATTATGTTCGAAATATATATGAGTACTGTGTTATCATGTCTTTATTTATTTTAATTTGTGTTTGTTTTACATGACGATGAATCACTTTGTCGTTTTGCCCCTTGGATAACTTTGAAGATGTGCCATTTTTTAAGTTCTGTTGCATGGTTTAAACAAAGCAATTATTTCTTTCTTCCGATTGGCTAACACATTTGTTATTAGTTATTCCGGTAGAAACTTAAATTTAGATCATTCATCCTAATTGAATCCTTCTAAACACGCTAAATTTTGAATATTTTTAGTCGATAATAGCTAATAACGACCAAAATGTATCAGTTATAACAATTATTATCATAATAAGAACAATAATAATATTATTATTATTTGTATTATTATTGTTATATATTTGTACAATAAATTACGTCCGACAATGCATCAGACAAGAGTATATGATTGTTGTTTTGGAAGACTCCATGTGAGAAATAACGAGAATGAGTTGTGTTACTTGTAGTTTAATCCTAAAGGGCATGTGTCATAAGCATTCTAGACAAATATTCTTGCGTGCTCATTTTTATTTAAATCAAAATCTTTTTGAAAACATTAAAATGTCAAACTAAAATAACCACATTATTAGATAATTCGTAATATTTAAATCATGTAAGCAGACTAGTGATATAAGCAACAGTCAGGTATTTTTCTTGTTTTATTATGTGTATTTTAGCTGTTTGCATTTGGATGTTTATGCAACATTTATTTATATGCTTACAACTTTTTACCTGTAAATATAATAACACAAATAAAACTCTTTATATACATCTACAATAGATTTTTGTACTCTATTTCCAAAATGTATCAAGGACAATATATTCATAATAATAACATCCTCAATAAATATCAAATTTTCGAATTATTTCAACAAACAATAAGCTTGTCATATTTATATATCATATTTATAGAGAAAAATAATAAATGATGTCATACTAATGGTGGGTTTCATATGTATTCCCCATTTGGTCAAAGGTAGTGAGCCTTCCCCAATTGGTTCTTCAATGCATATATAAATACATCAAGATAAACATAGGGATTTAAACCAAAAAACCAATTAAGATACAAGATAGAAAATAACACCCAATCATAACTTTCTATGTTGTTTACTTCATAGAATATGAACTTTTCACAGTTAGTGTCTAAATGAACTTTTTTCAAATTCATCACCTTTTTCTAACTGGGTGTTCATTATTAAGGTGTTGTTTGATAGAACTGTGCTAAATCTTAAAATGTTTAACTGATTAAGATGTAACATGTAAATCATTCATCATGTTTTTAAACCTTACCCACTGAAAGGTTTGACTAAACCATTAAGAGGTATAATAACCAACAATTTTCTCTTACCGAAATCATTAAAAACATTACCAAACAAAACTAACTAATTAAAAAATAAAACATCTTCAAATCACTCAACATTTTGGCATGCTTGTACGTTAGATTTCCAATTTATCGAAAGACTCAAACAAGAACAAAAACACATTTAAAGGACTCTTGGCCTGAAAATGAGTAAAAAAGCGCCATTAAAAAGGGTCAATTTAATAAATTAGTTTCCTAGCAACAAATCTATGCGTAATGGCCATTTGTGTTAACAAACGAGCCTTTCTTGGGCTAGCAAGATGAAATAAGATTAGACGTGAATTGAAACTCCATGTTGTAAACAAAGTCAGACTTTATAAAAGTCATAGATTTAAACAAATTTATGATCATTTAGCTAATTTAAAAATCTATATGTATATATATTATATAATAAAAGAAGGATTACGAGGGAAATGTGTCACTTTGTAGTAATTGACTAATCTCCTCCGTCTTCTTTTTATCTCGCATCTCTCTTGTATTAATTTGAAACATTTATTTATTTATTAACATGTATTTTAACAGTTAAATATAGAAAAATCATTTATAAATTAACTAAATAAAAATAAATTATTTTCAAAGTTTAGATATTTCATTGTTAACAGTTTTGACAACTTTAAATTGTAAACACATATAAAATCCAGTCTTATTTTTTAACAATATATTTTTCTTAGTTGTTTAAGATCATATCTTATTTTTTAACAACAGATTTGTGTTGGTTGTTTAGGATCATGGGTCACAATTCTATGAAATCAAAATTTATTTTTTTGTTCGCCATATTTAATCTTTCATCTGTTTTTGACTATTTTTTACATATAATATTTAATATTATATTATTAATTTTATTTTTTATCTAATTCTTTTGTATTCAATTTATGTAAAACACAGGTTCTAGCCTACTTAGTTAATATAATAAACAATTTTAAATAAATATTGTTATACACATTTATTTTATGTGTGTATATATAAATAACTATTAATATACGTAAAATTAATTATGGATGTTATTGATAATAATAATAAAAAAATTAACGTTGTTTTTTCTTATGTTTCTCTCTTACTTTCGCGGCTTATATGAAAGTCGATTACTCGACCTTCGTGAGAACCCTGCACGACGATACAAGATGCGTAGGAACCTCGTGAAATAAGTAAGTAAACCGAGGTTTAACATAATTAAATTTGGGTTTGAGTTGCATCAATCACAGATTCACAGCCCTGAATTGTCCACCGATATCTCAGAAGCTGATAATATTAGGCTACATATGAATACAGATCTTATGTGTAATCACTATGTTATAATAATATAAGTTTGACCAGCCATTTGGGTGTATAATAATATAAGTTTGACCAGCCATTTGGGTGTTTAAAAGGTTACTTTTCTGGTGCACAATCAAATTGTAGGCCGTGAAGGATCAAGGATGGCTAAAAGTAAAATACACGTCGTAAATGTATTAAATCAAATGTTGACCGCTACAGTCTTGACTTTGCCGTCTACCACCAACCACATAACCAAAATCTTTTTGGAGATTGAAAAGTCACTTTCGATACAAATATGTGTCTTTTTGAAGATTGAAAATTCACATTTCATAAAAATAAGGTTGTTGAAACTATAAAAAATTAATAGTAAACTAGGAGAGCACATCTCCTTGCTCGTTTATGTTATTTTATTAGTTTAAAATGAAACAACTTTCGAAATGCAAAGTGTGTAAATCAGTAAATGTGTGAGGTTTAACATTGGTGATTTGTGATTGGTCACCTTCGTTAAACTCGAAATATGACCGATTTTTTTTAAGACAAAGATTAAGGTACTTTTAAATTATACCAAATAAATACACCATTACATCTTGCATGGGAAATATGACGGATTAGACAGATGATTTATCTAAATATCAAATTGTAGCATCCTTTTATTCGGTCACCCGACAACAAAAGGACACTAGAACCATTAAAGACAAGAAGTATGATGAAAGAGAGGAAATTGAAATGAGGGTTAAAGCTAGGAGATCGGATATGTCTCGGGTCCGAACTTGACAGGCGGAGGGTTTTACTGATTCCATAGGTTGCCACACTTTTAGCGATTCTCTGGCTGGAAGGCTGATATGTTCACTATAGTGAAGCGGGGTGCCATCGATGTTCAACAAAAAAAGGAGAGGCAAGAGAGAACAAGTGTATATACATTACTTACGTTTTTTAACATGTTTTTTTTTTGCTTTCTACAAGGTTTGTAAAGAACTATGTAAAGAACGTGTCTTTATATATATAACTGTAGGAACACTGTTTACAAATAATAAAATAAAAACTTTTATGAATTTAATATTCGAAATACAATACGGAAATAAGATGAAGCATAATTACAATTGAAGAATAGATTGCAAATATATAAAATACGAAACGTAAACCAAGCGATGGTTGAGTATTTCTGTTCAACAGGGATCTCTTAAAACAGATTTTCGAGCCACCCAAGTGAAACCCGTCTGTCTCCTAGTACAACATCCGGAGCAATGGTACTGCTGCAATTATCCAATCACCTGAAATTGTACCTGAAACTGGAGTGATGAACAAGACGTATGAAACTATAAGCAGATGTATGAAACTATGAGCAGAGAATTTATAAATTATCCAATCACCCGAAATTGTACCTGAAACTGGAGTGATGAACAAGACGTATAAAACTATGAACAGAGAATTTATAAATTATCCAATCACCCAAAATTGTACCTGAAACTGGAGTGATGAACAAGACGTATGAAACTAAGAGCAGCCTATTCAATGTGACCTCTTGAAACAGGATCTTCAATGTGCTCACGAAAGCTAGAATTCAAACAGCCAGATGAAACGTCCGAGCCTGAGCCCGATCCCGGATGCGGATGCGGATGCGGATGCGCGTCGGGTGCTTCGTACCCTCCTGCCAGACACCGAGTGTGACTTGTTTCATAAGAACACAATTCAATCAGAAGAAGCTTCAGCACCTCCCCCTTCAATCGTAGAATCATCTCGCGAGTCACGAAAAGCCATAATCGGTATCCCCAACTTTATAAGGGTTCAACTCCCATTTATAAACCAACGAAAAGTTTATCATTTAATCAATGTGGGATTAAGTTCTAATCACAATACTAAATTTCCACCACAAACTTTTGTGCAACGCTATCTCACTCATCATAGCTTCGTTTTGGACCCGGTTTAAAACTTTTAAGCCCTTACATGTAATAGATTATAAACTTGTTTCAAATAATATAAATTGCAACATACAATTAATTATTTTCGTCTAAAATTAATAATAAACACAGTTATTATTAAAAATTCCTAACACTAATATCAGTGGGAGTACATAAAAAGGGCATTTTATTTATGTTTTTCTTTGTATTGATACTAGAGTCGATAACTTTGTCATCAGGTGTTTATTTAAAAGCTTTCTACCGAGCCTTTGAAGCATGAAGCATGAAGCATGAAGCATGAAGCATGAAGCATGAATGAAGCATGAATGATGCATGAATGAAGCATGAAGCATGAAGCATGAAGCATGAAGCATGAAGCATGAAGCATGAAGCATGAAGCATGATACTAGTGTGATTCCATTGATAGCATAAAAACTTAATCATCAAATTTTACGAGCATTCGCATCATATTATCTATTCTATTTGACATCTCTAAAATTTGGATATTTTGGATAAAATTGCATCCACATCTGAATATCTATTACGATCTTTGCTTCTAAAATTAAGAACTTTTGGATAACTATTGTTTTTTAAATATAGTGAATATCTATACTCTTTGTGAGAGTATTAATAATAAGATAAATGTTTATGATTGAAATAGATATTAAAATATAAAGTGGAATATGCATATTAAGGAAATCTATATTTAAATTTCTAAAATGTGATACTTAATTAAATTATAAAGATGAAGATAGACTAAAGGATAATATACGCACGGCATTGGTGAAATTCAGAGATGACATAGTTGGGAGTAGCACACTTGGTAGAGTCTTGCCTCTTATAATGTGAGGTCATGTGTTCAATCCCTGACAAAGAGTATTTGTGTGTAATTTAGTAGTATGATA
>WOUH02000014.1:9169583-9186798 GCA_009936405.2 Stevia rebaudiana
GCCGGACACAATTACCAATGTACCCCTCCTTCAAAAATTCCCTCCTGCCACGTGTCGTTATCATAGCCCTCCTTACCCTACTCACCCTAAGGCTCCTCCCTATTTGAACCCAACCCCTAACATATATATCAATATCACTTTAAAATATTATAAAAATATATACTTATTTTAGTCGATAGAAAAAATCAAAAGAGAGAAAAATTAAGGTTTACGTGTACGACAGATGAAACGTGTGTGAGAAATAGCATAAAACACTAAATGATGTGGGAACGATTTCATCTCATTCTTAAAAACAGTCCAACAAAATAAAAGAGCATGAAATAGAATGATGTGTTAAAACAATGACCACTACGTTATCAAAAGGCTTATAATATGCTATAATCGAATGATGAATTATATTATTATTCTGACGTGAATTAAACTATTAGTTTTTAACTTTTTATCATCCCTCAAATGCACCCCATTAAGGAAAATAGTTTCAATAAACAACGTGTAATTTTAAATGCGCAACAATGTGCTGTTTTATATGCGTGGGGCGGTTGTATTGTAACTTGTAATTTGTATTATTATTATTATTATTATTATAATATTATTATATTATTACTTACACACAAAGGTGAAAGGTATAATTGCAGAGGAGGAGTTATCCGCTACATTACGCGCTCATCTCATCAGTTTGCGCGGACCGTTCGATGTCGACCGTTGATCTCGTCTTCCCCAAATAGTCTTCTCTAACCTCCTATATAGTATTCGCCATTGCAACCTTAGGGTTCAAAAACCCACAAATTCACACCAAGTTTCTCCGTCCATTGCTGTCGCTGAAGGTAAAAAATTTATTTTATGTAACATAGATGCATGATTCATCTGTTTCCTTCGATTTGGTGACGTTTTGGTAACTTTTAGACGCATGAAGCAGATCTGTATGATAATTTGGCGTTTCGAAACGCGTTAGTACGAGCATCATTTTAGCAATATTATTGAAATCAGCAAGTGAGAATCATAGTTTAATCGTATTAAGCTTCGATCAATCGCCATTTTTGCAATGTCGGTGTATTGAGCTAGAAAACCGATTAGGATCGATCGAGGATCCTCTGTTTAAGTGCTATCCTTGTTATACACCCCGTGTCGTATCAGAATCCGCAATCTGATTCTGTGTTGTTATAGTACAACTTTCATCAGGAATCTGGATCTGATATCTTGAACTATGAACAGGAAAAAGGTGTTTTTGAGGTTGTAAATCGAAGGTCAAGTAGGTCTATCGAATTGTACCACTAGAGTGAATTGATTTCAAGTTTCTTCAGTTCAACATGTACTAGATGAATTTATATAACTACTTAATTGAAATCATGTATAAGCATTGAGTACGGATCAGAAATCAGCTGAGTTACTACTGATGATTAGAATATATTTACAATCAATTCGTGGTGGTATTCTAATTCTCAACATACCATGTGAATCACCACTAAACCCATATCAGTAGGGTATGATGTTTATGTGCTTTTAATGCAATTATGCACCTAGATTGACAGCTTATAATTTCCTCTGATGAATATCTTGGTTAATAGATTGATGATTATCATTCTAAAGAACACTAATATGTTTCTTGTTTATTTTTCCTAGTTAAAATTGATAGTGTCTGAAAGATTCATTTTTCAAACCTTGATTTTTCTTGTTGATTTAGTTTTTAACTAACTCATATTGTCCCATTCATGACTTCTATGCCTGCAAAAATATCTAAAGCCGCGTCATTTTAGCATATATTTAGGATATCTTTTAAAGATACATAATCTTTTTCTTGTTCCTCATTATTCAAAGCAATTAGAAATTAATTATTGTCTTGGCTTTACTAAGTCTAATGGACCCCATACACATACCTCTTTTCTTGACTTTATGTTTATATAATTAAAAAATTAAAATAGCTTATAAGCATTAGAGGAGGCATGTGGGAAACCAATAAGGCCATTTAACTTTTTAATGTGATTTAACTCTTAATTAATCTTAATAATTTGAAATTACTTTGTTTTTTACATTCTTTTTATTTTTATTTTTTTCAGTGATGAGTTCAATGGGTGATGGAAAGAAATACATAACATCAGAAGAGTTAAAAAAACATAACAACCCTAATGATCTTTGGATCTCAATTATGGGCAAAGTTTACAATGTAACAGAATGGGCTAAACAGCATCCAGGTGGCGATATCCCGTTGCTCAATCTCGCGGGTCAGGATGTAACCGATGCATTTATCGCATTTCATCCCGGTACCGCATGGAAACATCTTGACAAACTCTTCAGCGGTTATCACTTAAAAGATTACCAAGTTTCAGAAGTTTCTAGAGACTACCGGAAACTTGCATCCGAGTTTGCAAAAGCAGGAATGTTTGAGAAAAAGGGTCACGGGGTAATTTACTCGCTTTGTTTCGTGTCGTTACTGCTTTCAGCTTGTATTTATGGCGTATTATATTCCCGAAGCTTCTGGATTCACATGCTTTCGGGGGCGATATTGGGATTAGCATGGATGCAAATTGCTTATTTGGGTCATGACGCGGGTCATTACCAGATGATGGCGACCCGCGGGTGGAACAAATTCGCGGGTATTTTTATCGGGAACTGTATCACCGGGATTAGTATTGCGTGGTGGAAATGGACGCATAATGCGCATCATATTGCTTGCAATAGTCTTGATTATGATCCAGATCTTCAACATTTACCTATGTTAGCTGTTTCATCTAAGTTTTTTAACTCGTTGACTTCCGTTTTCTACGGGAGACAGTTGACTTTTGACCCGTTAGCTCGTTTTTTCGTAAGCTACCAACACTATTCGTATTACCCGATCATGTGTGTGGCTCGGGTCAACCTTTATTTACAAACAATCCTTTTACTAATTTCAAAACGAAAGATTCCCGACAGAGGTTTAAACATAATCGGGACCTTAATCTTCTGGACATGGTTTCCGTTACTCGTATCCCACTTACCAAACTGGCCCGAACGCGTTGCGTTCGTGTTGGTTAGCTTCTGTGTTACGGGTATTCAACATGTTCAGTTCACATTAAACCATTTTGCTGGTGATGTGTACGTGGGCCCGCCAAAGGGAAACGATTGGTTTGAGAAACAAACAAGTGGGACCATTGATATCGCGTGTTCTTCGTATATGGATTGGTTTTTTGGCGGTTTACAGTTTCAACTTGAGCACCATTTGTTTCCTCGGTTACCTCGGTGTCATTTAAGGTCGATTTCTCCTATAGTTAAAGAACTTTGCAAGAAACATAACTTACCTTATAAGAGTTTATCGTTTTATGACGCGAATGTAACGACACTTAAGACACTTAGAACCGCGGCACTTCAAGCGCGTGACCTTACGAACCTGGCCCCACAGAATCTACTTTGGGAAGCTTTTAACACTCATGGTTAAGTTTTTGAGAATCTAGTGTGTAGGAAGTTGAGATTCTTTCATTCTGGTTTAGGCTTTGAGTAGTGAGAATTTCTTCGGCCATTTTCGGTTTTTTATATTTTTAATATGTAAATTTGTTTTTGGAATATTGTTGTAGATTCCTTGTTATCTGTTTAAGTTATTTGGTTATTAGATATGGTTAGAGTGAATGTTAGTAAATGTTACCTCTATCTTTTAAAAAAATCATGTTAAACCTTACCTATATACTATTGAGAAAAAGATGCTTTTATACGGACTCTCAGCTTCAAATCAAACAACCGATACAATTTTAAACATATAGGGATATTAGTAACAAAAGAAACGGTGAAATGAACTTTAGTATCTAAAAAGATAACAAGGGTAACTAGTTTAAACAAGAAGATTGGTAGCTCAACTAATATTCAACCACTAATTAACCAAAACTCACTGATAAGAATTCATTAATGAATCACATTGGTTACTCTACAGTTTTAGACGAGATAACCAATCAAAGTGTTAACTACTAACATCTTTATCTTCCAATACAATCTTTACTAGGAAAAAATTTTCATACTCCAACAATATTCAGAATTAACTACTTAACCCATATTCAGTAATCAGTATTCACTACTTTACCCAGAGCCTCCAACTTCCAAAACATATATTTCCCCAAACTACTTGATCTTATAGGTTCACCAACTCCTGTTACGTGGCATTGGGCTTGAGCCCACAAAACCAGGCCCATACGGGTACCGTCTATGCGGCCCAACTCTGTCACAACCATGCCCCAAACTCCAATCATTTAAAAAATAAGTCGATTGATTCTTCTGTAGATGAGACAGTGACCTCATCAACACGCCACCAAGCTCTGGTTTACGTCCGTCACCATCATCAAACTCTGGTGACATTGGAAACAACAAGTAACCGAGATGATCTTTCAATTCTGTAACAATCGTTGCAAAAAACTCGTGAGAGTCCCGTCCGATACGATCCATAGTCGTTAAATCCCGTGGGATTATGAGCCATCGCGCCATAATCCGGTTCCTGACACAAGGATCCGGTTCGACCCGTGCCAATCTGTTCCAAACGTTTCTAACCGTTTCTACATTTCCATATTTCCGCATTTGGTCTATCACGAATTGATTTTTCGCGTTGTCACCTTCAAGTTCAATGATCTCTCCATTGGTATTCTTGTAAAACATTATGTCCGCCATGTTTGTATGATGATCTGATCCTACAAGAAGCAAAGTTTGTTGATAACTGAATGATTAACTGAAAGTGGGCATTACTTAATCAAGAACTATAAATTAAGATGGATTTGATCGTACTATCTTACATTCATTTCAAATGTGGAAAGAATCTGTGTGGTTAATTTAGAGGTTAAGAACAAGACTATGAACTGACGCTAGATTGTGTTCTTGAATCTTTTGACATGATTTAATCAAGAATATGAATACGCATAATCAAAATGTAAATCATAGATATATAATATAATGAATTGATTCATTTGAATTTTAGGAACCCTAAGATTTGATCATGCATACATGAATGCTGTCTGGGTTTCTTTGAAAACTTTGAGAAATTGAATAATTAGGGTTTAAAAACACCAATTAAGCAAGAATAAACACACACTCACACGCAGTCAATCCGAATAAGCTTTAATAACACTCAATACTTGATCGCATTGTCTCAATTTACCATTAAAATCATTTGACAACGAATCGTGTTCTTTGAATTAAGTTTTATTGAAGAACAGAGTGCGCACATTGACGTTGTTTGAATTCTTGAAAACCCACATACATTATGTAATATGTTTCTAAATCATTTCAATCGAATTGAATTTTAAAATCTGAATCACCATGAAAACAAATCAAGAAATGATAGAATCAAATATGAATTGCAGCAGAACATTACCTGTAAACAGCAATCTTCTTTACAGATGAACAGAGAGCTTGAGTTGAGCAAGTTTGAATCAAGATACAGTTAACAATCTTGGAGAGGGTGGTCAATCAAAGTGATTTTTTTATTCTACAATTCTAATCAACTGTTTGTTTATATAGTCAGTTTTATAAATGGAGGTTTGGACTTTGAAGTTTTTCTCATCATCTATACTCTGTTTTTCTTTAACTACTATTTTTCATACCAGATTCTAAGTGATGAAAAGGGTCAAAACTGTAAGAATTTTGATTTGATGCATTTCTGAACCGAGTCATTACAAGCGATTCGACTTTGCGTGAACTATTTCTGGTATTTTTCGAGCAAAGCTTTCAACAAATTTCAAGCTTCAAGCTAATTAAAACCCTTTAAAACATCACGTGTGTAAATTAGTTCTATCTTCTTCTAAATTTATATCTTTGATTTGATTATTTTTTTCATATATTATAAATAAAATATTTTTAATTTAAATAGTAGGAGCTTTTTACACGCACGTTGCGGTAGGAGTGTTGGACTTAGGGTAAGGGGAGTGGGAGGGTTTTTGCCGAAGAGGGTATTGAAGCCGAAGACGGCAACCACCGCCATATGCCTCGGCAACGGCAAACGTGATTTCATCAGCAAAAGTTTACCGAATCGGCAAACTTGATGGGTGTTTCACAAGTGGTACCTTATGCTTCAAAAGTGGTACTTGTGATAAAAAGTGGGAGGGTAGTGGTAGGGTACCATTGCCACTACTTTAGGGTACTTGTGAGGGTAGTTGGAGCATTTGATGTGGCATAGTGTGATTGGGTAATTTGGGAGGGTATTTTACCCTCTTAGGCAACCACTCCCCATACCCTTAATGTGGCTACTAATTAACATGTTTGAAAACCTCGTGTTGCTTATTGCTTAACTTGGTTGAGTACATGAATGTTTGAAGCATTGGAAATTTTATATAAGAAAAAGAAATCGTTGCAAATCCACATGTTACGGATAAACTTAGGGGTGAGCTAAAAACCGAATTAACCGAACCAGGACCGAATTAACAGAAATAACCGAACCGAAAAAACCGAATCGAACAAAAAACCGAAAGAAAACCGAACCGAAAAAACCGAAACCGAAACATTTGGTTATGTTTCGGTTATTTATTTTTCAAAAACCGAAATAACCGAACCGGACCGAATCACCTAATTTTAAAAAAAAAAAAAATTTAATTATACTATTGTTTATATAAATTTTATATGCGTTTATGTATATATATTAGTATTTTTATTTGCTTTATACTACTTATTGAATAGACTAATCTCTTAAAGATTTATATATGATGTTTGATAGTTCTTATATGTTTTATAATTATACTAGTATATTCATATATCAACTTTCATCATTAAGTATGTTAAATTTTTGAAAACGGTTTAATTTACAAAGGCGAAATATGTTTCGCCACTATTGATTCATATCGTCTCATAAATCACTTCATGAATTATTTATTAATAGTATAGGTGTTTGCATTTTTTACGTTTTATTACTTAAAAAAACAAAAAATAAAATAATATATAAAAAAACCGAAAATAACCAAAAAACCGAAAACCGAACGGTTATTAAAAACTAATAACCGAATATTTTGATTACGGTTACGGTTTTATGCAATAACCAAACCGTGCTCACCCTAGTCTCACAAAACAAATAGTATGAATTATTAAAAAAAATTGTGAACAATTGTTAACTTTGTTAAAAGATAAAGAGCTCATAACTCATTTGTAGGACCCAATATTCTAGTAACCACTCTACCACCGATGATCATCTGGCTGACAAAATCTCACTAAAAGCATTAAGTAGAAAACACGAACACCACCACCCTAACAACCACCGGTTTCCATGGCCTTATCTACTCCCTCAACCACCGTCACCACTCCACACCGTCTCACTAAACTCTCCCACCCTCACTCCTCCATCTCCGCCATAGCTTTTCCGGCGAAAACCACCACCGGTTACCACCTTACACCACCACCACCCATCACTAAATGGAGGACCAATGTTTCCTTCTTTCCGGCTTTCTTAAAAAAGCCCAAAGATGCCGAATCCATAAAACAGGAGCTTCTTGACGCCATTGATCCTCTTGATCGTGGTGCTGAAGCTTCCCCTGAAGATCAACAAGCAATCGAGCAGGTCAGACCTCCGAATCAATCTCTTCAAACCCCCAATTTTGCAAATCTGATGATTCAAAACCTAGTGGTTTGTGAAATGATTTCGTTTCTTGTTTTGAATCATTCTGTTACGTTTTTGATTTAGATAAATTCAGGAATCTTGATCTTCATTCGCTTAAGCAGACATGCAGAGATAGATAATTAAAAACAATTGAGGGCTATAAACTTATAATACAGTATATTGTGCGATATCTCCCAAGGCAAGAATAAGTGTGTGTAAGTTAAGAAAAATCATGATTACATTTTGTGTTTGCATTTCTAGTTTAGATAGTTCGAAAACTGGAAGCAGCAAATCCAACAAAAGAACCACTCAAGTCTCCGTTTCTAGACGGAAAATGGGAACTCATATACACCACTTCGCAGTCGATTCTACAAACAAAGGTTCTTGCTTATTTTTCTCTATCTTACTCTGAATTGAAATGGCTTGCTTACAATGTAAAGTATCTTTCTTTTATAGAGACCCAAGTTCCTTCGATCGCGTGTTAACTATCAAGCGATTAATGTAGACACGCTTAGAGCTCAAAATATGGAATCATTTCCGACCTTTAACCAGGTAATGCCTAATGTATACGATTAAGAAAAGAGTTTGCTATTGTTAAATATCTTATGAGATTTGGAAAACACATCTCTTTTCTTTGATTATGTATTTCATTAACGAACCTTATAGGTAACAGCGGATCTAACACCCGTGAATGCGAAAAAAGTGGCAGTGAAATTTGATTATTTCAAGATTTTGGGATTGGTAAGATTTTACTATTGTCTATATATTTCAATCACAAGTTAAAGTTTTTATTGTAATCATATGGTTTTTGTAATCATATGTCGTGCAGATACCCGTTAAAGCGCCAGATACCGCTCGAGGTTCACTAGAAATAACTTACTTGGATGAAGAACTGAGGTGAAATTTAAACAATATTCATCTCAACTCAAAAAGTGAAAATTTTGACATTTTTCATATGATTTGCAGGGTCTCAAGAGGTGACAAGGGAAACTTGTTCATCTTAAAGATGATCGATCCCTCATATCGAGTCCCCGTGTGACCAATGGGCATTGTTCAAATCAAACACCATTTGACTCGTTTTATACATATATATACAATACAATACATCACAACATATTGGTCAAACCTTCACATTTGTTGTTTTATGATAAAGAATTGTTTCATCATTTTGTAACTAAGTAATTACCATTAGCAAGATCACCCTATATTTAGTCAATTATTTAACATAGCATACAGTTGTGTATATTTTGAAAAGAATAATATGAATGCACATTTGACCTTCCATGGTCAAAGTCAAATTATAGGTTTGATCATGGTCAAACTATAATCCAAACTGGCAACCCAAACAGGACCAGACTCGATCGTATAGTCCCTGATGCATCGGTCTTTCGATAATGTGGATCACGCTCACGCATCACAAATATGGCAACACGTGACATATAAGATGATATATGAGAAAATTGCTGCAAATAATCTTCTTGTTGGGAGATTACCATCTCGGGTTGTATCATTATGTTTGATCAACAATTCAACATTATGTTCTACTGGTTAGTGGTGGAATTGGAACTCTTTACGGCAAATTGCATCACTTAAAAGTATTTTTTATTACCAAAAACTAACTCCGTTTTGAAAACCTCAACTAAGCTTGTAAATGAACTGAACAGTGAGAGAAACTAATATGAGCAGTTCTATAGCAAGTTCGTCTGCTTAATATATGAACGCCAATGAACAAAATATTATAGATGTTCATCGAATTAAACAACGAACATGAATGCATGTCATGCTTGTTCATTTACGTTATAAAATAATGTTTGTTAGTTCATGTTTGGTTTTTATTATGAATTATTAGCTCTAATAATGACCATCATGCTTCGCCTCTATCAACTTTTGGAATCAACCTTGGGTAATATTAATCACCCGGATTTTTAAAATTCAGGTCATCAGATCAATTAGGGCGGTACTTGAATTTCGGGCCTTAATTTTCATCATTAATCAACTAATATTAATCACCCGGATTTTTAAAATTCAGGTTTGATTTTGTTCGAGATGTTCTATGCGATGTTCTTAAACGGGCGGATCCGCTTAAAGGGATGTCTACTATTTGACCAATTGATATCCTTAAATTTATGGGCATGGGGATCACGCTTGTGTAGACATTACATGAGTGTCCTCTCTTGTTGGGCTTAAGACAATGGTTTGTTGCATGTCAAGCCGCGTTTAAGGCAGATTCAGACAAAGTTACTAAACACGAGAAAACTTGTTTGGAGAATCATCATGTGTTTATCCTTTCTGCTTTTGATACATTTAATTTCCTAGCCCCTGAGGCTGTGGAGTTTCTAAATAAGGTTTAATGGGTCATGCATAGTAATTCCTCAGTTCTAAGAATAAAGATTTGTTTTTAGTAGGATCAGTCCGTTATTCATAAGAGGGTGACGATGTAAATTGTTACCAATTTGTTTCTCACTCTCTTTAGTAATCGTCCTCTTTCAATCATGGGATTAAGAGCATTCACACTAGCTTCCCCATAATTATGTGAGGGAAACCTGCATAATTTAGGGTGTGGTTGAGAGTTGTTGTGAATAGAGGAGAGAGAAATATTTAGGTTTTGATTGTTTTTCCCAAAAGTTAGAAAAAAATATGAAGATGAGGATTTTGGTGTATGAGAGAGTAAAAGTAATGATGTTATTTTAATAGTTTTTTAAAGTGATTATAAGTGGATGAGAGAGAAAGAAATAATAATAATAATATAAAAAAAATATTATTTAATTAAAAAAAAATACAAGTGTGATATGATAGTTACTCTGCTCTTACACATCAATCTTATATTTATTAAATGAACCCTAGTCATTTAACTGTTCAAAATCGTTTGTTCGAGTTAACCGAACAAAGCATACCGGCAGTTAAATTCTCACTCGCTGTTAAAAAAGAAACAATTAATTAATTCTCATTCTGTTCTTCATTATCATCTTGATTAATTCTGTGCATCTTTTGAACATCAAGAACAGATTCCAAATTGGTTGTCCGATGGCGAGCAGCGGTGGAGGAGGAGCAGAGGAAGCGAAAGAAATGGCTGCAGAGCTAACCAAAACCCTAAAAGAAGGAGAAAGAGTAATCGCCCCGACCCGAAGACCCGACGGAACCCTACGCAAGGAAATTCGTATTAGGGCTGGTTACGTTCCTCAAGATGAAGTCGCCATTTACAAATCGAAAGGCGCTCTGGTATGTTCATTCATCAATCATCACATTCGCTTGTTTTTTTTCTAGATTTACTCGCGTTATTTCAAGTGATTTGAGCGTAATTGTTGCATTTCTCGATTGTTGAAGCTTGAAATTGGTGTTTGTGTATGATTTGTGATCATAATGGACAGTTGAAGAAGGAGAAGGAGTCACTGGAAGCTGTGCCCCCTGGTTATGATCCTGAAGTGGATGTTGTTAGTAAACCTAAAAGCAAATCAGCTAAAAGGAATGAAAGAAAGAAGGAGAAGCGTGCACAGGTTAGCTGTTTAACTCTAGTGAAAGTCATATCAATCTGTCACAGTACATAATCTTTAAACTTTTATGAAATAAAGCTCAAGAATGTTTAAAATGGATAGTTTTTTGTAAGTAAGATTTGTGTGTTGGTTAAAGCTCTGTTCTGCAAACTCTAGCTTAAAGATTGTGGATCATGAAGGATTTAGCATTTTTAATTGATCTAAATCCAAATAGGATTGCTATATTACAAGATTCTAGAGACAGATGGGTGGTTGATTTGGATCTAAACATTGTATTTTAGGATCTGAAAGTTCTTCCAACTTTAATAAAGCAATTTTGGTTTCAAATACTTTTTACTCATGAAAAAGATATATCTTTAAGGTAGATTTTTATTTTGTTAGACAACTAAAGGGCATTTCCTTCATATAACACTTATTATTAAAAAACAAGATATTTAATGGTTTTCAGAAAATTATATTATAGGCTTCCCACCTGTTATCTTTCATTATTATAGTGATCTTAACATGTTTTGTTGAATTGATGTCAATTTAAACTTCTTTTTGCTCTATGCCTCTATATCCATATGACATGCTTTATGAAATTCTCTATTTATTTATAATTATAATGTGAACAACTGAGATTAGTTATTATGTGATCAATAAGACTATAGACGAGAAGGATTTAGCAGCAACTAGTTTACGCCTGAAGAGTTATCTTGCGGTTACTTTTATGTAATTAATCTTAGAATGAAATTCGAAAAATAACAAATTCATATATAGAGAAGAAATAACTTTTTGCAACACTACAGTTTAGCTTTGAAACAAAAGTTTCTATCTTAATTTACCTTTTGCTCATTACATTGATTTTATCTTTGGTTTTGGTCCCCTATATTCAAAATTTTTTATTTACTATCTTTATTAAACTTTGGGAATAAAGGTTTACAATTTTATTATTCCCGTTGTCTTCTTTATACTTTATTATTCATTGTATTTCTATGCTACTTCTTGAAACAGGCTTCCAACGATAAAGGAAAAAGTGAAGTTTCATCTAATGAAGATTTAATTCAACAATCAGAACCATTTGAATCCGTTGTGTCTCAGATAAATGAGATTACTATTTCTGGAAACCATTCGGTTGCTACCACAGGAGATCATGTTCCTGATATTGATAAAAGAATTCGAGCCCTAAAAAAGAAGGTAATCTTCTTAATCTTGTTTGCTTCAAAATTCTGCATTTGGTGTGTAAATGGTGTGTAATTAGTTATAGATATAATGTAACAAGTAACTAATAAGTAATCCGTTGAAATTGTGAGTTATGGCCTCTAATGATTTGATATGAAATTTGATTGTTGCAGATTCGCTTGACGGAGGCTCAAGAGCAAAAAACCGGGAATGATTTGAAACCCGAACTATTGGAAAAGGTAGCTAAATTAGACGATTGGCGACACGAGTTGAAGCTTTTGGAGGATAAGAAGGCTTCTGTTGAATCTGTATAACATCGACTTTTGTGGTTTCGTTAGGATCATAACAATTGTAGTTTTTATTATCTGGATTTAGGTACCCACTTCATATTTTAAATTCAAATCAGGTTAATCTGTCCAGAAATTGTTGTCAAAATCAGGTTACTGTGTCCAAATTGGAGGGGTATGATTGTCAATTGTATCTTAGTTGGTCTTAAGTTCCTGGAAGAGTGGAAGCTACACACTATCACAACCACCGTACTTAGTAAATCTCACATCATAGCAAAGAACTGGTAGGATTCGAGGCGGGTGAGTTGTAGATAAATGTTGGTTTTTTGGAAATTTTAAAACCAGATTTTGAAAATTCAAGCTAATTTAAAGGTTAGCATTTAATTGGTTTATTACCTAATCTTACTAACGAATATGGTTGAATTAGTTATTGGAAAAATAAGCATCCTTTCATAGTTCCATGCTAGTTTAGGAATATTAAAGTTCCTAAGCTTTTTATAAGATAAATGCAATCATAAAACAATTGAAATAATGAGCTACATCTTATAGATGGTTTAAAATAAGCTAGAATGTATATAATTTATTTTGAGTGGTACCGTGTTTAATGATTCATAATTTAACTATGTTTACTTGTATCTTCTAAATATTTAGAATATTTTTAGGTATGTAATAAGCATAGTTGGGGGAGTGTTCGTACTATCATTTCTTAACACACTTGGGAGAGAGAACATGCATGGATTCAACTATTGTTCACAATTTTGATTTTTCAAAACCATATGGCCTTGGGTATCTAGAATGTGGTTAGGCTAGAAAGTAAAAAAGTGTGAAAATGATAGGAAGGAAATCTAGATTGACACATGTCAATCTCATTAAAACAGGCGGAGGGTTACGATCGTCATTTACGCCATGATAGTTTTTTGAATTTTCCTCTGCAACGCGAAGGACTCAGCCAATCCCTCCATTAGATCACGTTTTCACCTTCTTCGTTTGGATCTATTCAAATAGGATTTCCAAATTACAATATTCAATTTTACTGATTACGATCGAGCAAAATAAAAAAAATACAATTTTGTATTGAAATTATTGGCGTACCAGATAAACAACTTAAACGCCACAATCGGACGCACCAGATAAACAACAGAAACGTCAGTCGGGAATTCTTTTCTCTGGGTTTCTGATTGACGCCATAATCTAAAATACAGTATGACATTAATCACAATAAACACCACATACTTGCTTTGCTTTGCCGATAAACACCACAATCTTACTTCTCTGTATTTTCAATTGACGCCATAAAAAAACTCCATGAATCGACTGACAAAACACCACAAGGTGAAAACACCATAAGCTAAAAAACACCAGAACATGAATCGACTGACAATATTAGACGCCATAAACAAGAATACAAAATCAATCCACACGCGCAGACGCCATAAACAATTATGTAAAAAACGCCATAACCTTACTTTCGTAAATCTCATCGGAGTCGGCTGTTAGACGCCATTGATATAGACAATCGACTAGGTTTTAAGCTTGCGGGATGGGAGAAATGGCGTGATTCTGGAATCGAAATCGTACAGAGGTAAAAGGACGCTTCTATCCTCCTGAAATACATCCCGTGTTCTAATGTTTCACTTATTTACAAAAACGCCACCGTGAAGATCTGAACCGTAGACGCCATAATCCAAGGGCTAGGCTCCCTTCCTAGCCTTTTCACACTTTTTTGGTTTTCTAGTATATCCCCACCCTATATATATATATATAATTTAAGATGCGATGTGACACAACGAATTCTATGTAGATGTTTCATTATTGAACAATGAAAATTACATGTCGGAAAAGATAACAGGAAAATCCGAGATATTACATTGACTATCAAGAGACCTTCTCTCCTGTATCTTGTGAAGATTCCCTAAGAATCCTTATAACGTTAGTTGCACACTTCCATTTAGAGCTACATCAAATGGACGTCAAAACAACTTTCCTTAACGGCGACTTGTATTATGAAGACGTATTTATGAAACAGCCAAATGGTTTCACACCTGAAGGTCAAGAACAATTAGTCTGCAAACAAGCATAGCGTCAATGGTATCTTATGTTTGATGAAGTAATGAAGGAAAAATGTTTCCTAAAGAATAAAGTGGATCAATGTACCTAAAGAGAAAATGAGAATGATACCTTATGCATCAGTAGTCGGGAGCCTCATATATGCTCAAGTCTATACTCATCCAGATATCGCTTACATTGCTGGAATGTTAGGCCGTTATCAAACTAATACTGACCTATAATACATGAAAGTAGCTAAGAAAGTCCTTCGATATCTACAAGGACAAAAGACTTCATACTGACTTATAGAAGAAGTGAAAATCTGGAAGTGATTGGATATTCTGACTCTGACTTTGCTAAATGAAAAGATGATAAGAAATGTACGTCTTGGTATATCTTTATG
Organism: Stevia rebaudiana; assembly: GCA_009936405.2. NCBI lineage: Eukaryota > Viridiplantae > Streptophyta > Magnoliopsida > Asterales > Asteraceae > Stevia > Stevia rebaudiana. The sequence continues at coordinate 9,184,500 of WOUH02000014.1, forward strand.
TTAGATGGCAGGCCCATCTCTTGGAAAAGTCATAAGCAGCAGCTGACAACAACCTCAACAATGATGACAGAATATGTTGCAGTGTACATTGCAACTTGTCATGGAATGCTGTTGATAAATCTTATCGCTGGATTCAAAGTACTTTATTCTATCTCTAGACCATTTAAGCTTTAATATGATAACTCAGCTGCCATTAACTTCTTGAACGGAAACAGTTCAACTGGCGCTTGATTATATCTTGATACAAAGTACTTTTTTGTCCATGAATGAGTAGATGAATATAATCTTTGTATTGAGTATATTAGTACGAAAACCTGAAGTATTCGAAGAACATGCTACGAAAATGGGATTATGTAAAGACCTTATTGCATAATTGTATTTGCTTATTTTTAATAATAAAATTTCCTACATTAATTTTTATTCTATTTTGTCTCTAATATATGTTTATGCACACTTATTGAAATATAGATGTTAATTGTATGAATCAAACGTTGAAGGGCTCATATAATTGATCCTAAATTTACTCAAGTTTTAAGATTTGTGTTGTAGTATGATTAATGGGCCTTAATTCAATTTGATTCAATGACCGTATTTCTCTGTTATGATTACGATTTAGAACTAAAATAAGTATTATAAATCTAATCAGACTAATCTAATATTTATAATAATTAATCACTTGGTCAAGTGAAAGAATGTTAGAATAAATAATATATATGTAATATTATTTATATATATAATTGTGGCCCTCATGATTATTTATTGTAACATCCGAGATTTTTCCGATTAAACTTTCCGTTATATAAATGTCGACGTTCATTAAATGAAATGCTTACGTTGAATTTAACGCGTCTCGTTACTTATTAGATCCTTTATATCTATACATGTATTAATCAATAACTCTAATTAATAAGTAATTTAATTAATTATATAAAACAGAGAATAATACAAATAAATATTATAAACTTTTATTATATAAAGTTTATAAAAATATAAACTTTCACATAAATAAAGGTTAAATTAAATCATCCTATAGTATTTGTGTCCAAAATGAAATGAAACAAATTTTAAAACCATTTAAATCTTGACATGGTGTCCTAACTATAAAAACTGAAACTAAGGGGGACCTCCTTTGCCAAATCTCGAATTTGTGAGAGGCATTGACCTGGTCAACACCCTCTTGTGCGCTTCCCCCGTTTTTCCGGCGATAGCCATCTCGCCGCCGGCGACCTTCCGGCCACGACTCCGGCCAAACCTAAAGACCCGGTTATACATCACCATTTAATCCGAAATTTATGGGGATTCATCATAACGTACCAATTAATGCATCTAAACAATCAATTCCCAATTATAACCACTCTATAATGCTCGAACATGGGAATTAAAAACCGAAACTTAAACCTCATTCAAGTCGTCGTTTTGGATACCATCGAAACGATTAAACAATGAGTACTCTTTCACAGTCAAATTCATCAAACCATTCCACTCTAGTTTCGCTCTCTAACATTCTGGAACAGCGAATCAATCATCAGGAACTCAAGAACACAAGCTCCGGGATCGACCTCCTTAATTCCAATATCAAAACAGGTAAGCGTTATGTTCGTTATACTCGTTTTTTATTCGTGAATGATAGCCCTATGTTTAATTCGTCAATGGAACATCAATCGGAATTGAATTTGAGGAAATAGGATTCTAGGGCTTGTAACTTTCAAATTAGGGAAGAACAGCAACCAAATATAAAACAAATTAAATCCAGGTTCCGTTTGAGTAAGTCACCCTAGCCGAGATGGTTAGGGCACACCACACAGAAACCCGAGGTCGCGGGTTCAAACCCCCTGCGCCCCTTTTTCTGATTTGAATTCTTTTTCAAGTTTTAAATCTAATAAACTTTAATAAATCATAACTAATTCATTTTAGAACAATTTTCTACCAACTTTATATCAAAATTCATCTTTTAAAGAATCTGATTTTATGAAAATATAAAACTAAGATTTTGATAAACTTTATAAAAAAATGGGTTATACTTTAGTTTACGATTAAGTAAAATAAATTATACATAAAACAATACATATAACTATTTTAAATAAAGTTTATATACTTAAAACCCTAATAATCTATGAATACGTTATAAACCTAAGTTTTGGTTACCATTATGGTTTATTTGAATAAAACATAAAACGATTACAAATTATATAAACTATATTTATAGATAATCCCATAATTCTTATATTATTTTGTTATTTAAATCTTGTTAAATAAAATATTTAACCTTATACATTTTTGTACTCAATACAAAACTTAG
>WOUH02000014.1:9186898-9199990 GCA_009936405.2 Stevia rebaudiana
ATTTAAAAACGGGACATACGTATTTTTTTTTTTTTTTTTTTTTTTTTTTTGTTAACTATCTTTTTAACCTTATAAATAACAATTGTGAAAAAAAAAATTGATCAAAATTCTTGAGTTTGTTGTAGTTTTCTCGGTTTTCTTAATTTTTAGTGGTTTTCATTTGAACTCTCCCCTATATATATATATATTAGTATCGGTTTTTGTTTTGTTATTCTTTGTGAATAAAATAGTTTTTAAATGAATTATATATCTTGACTAGACACCTCTCCTATATTTTGTAAATATACTAGTATGTTCACACATCAGCTTGTATCATAAGTACGTCAAATTGCTGGGAAATGATTAGATTTGCAAAGCCAAAATAAAAAAATGTTTTAACCACTGTTAATTCATATCGTCTCACAAAATATTAATTAATGTATCATATGTTACTAATCTTATTGTTAGCATTCTTAATCTTTTGTTTACTTAAAAAAAATAAAAATTAAAAAAACAAAAACAAAAACAAATCGAAAACCGAACCTATAATGCTAAATAAACCAAAAAAACAAAACCTGATCGGTTGTAAAAAACTAAAAATCGATTATTTCGTTTGCGGTTTCGGTTTGGAGCAAAAGCCGAATCGAACCGAGCACAACCCTATTTCGAATAATGTCGTGAGAGTGTCACGCATGTAAAAGACATAATTTTGTTGTTTTGTTACAACAAAATTGATGAGCAACTTTGATCAAGAAATTCTTTACAACTTGTTGTTTTGTCAATCTATGGAATATAGTCTTTTATGAATATGGGTTCATTTTAGTACTAGCGCATCGCATTAAGGGGGTGTTTGTTTGCGCTGACCCACCAGCTGACCGGCTGACTCGGTCAGCGGTTAGCGTGTTTGTTTCGTTAAAACCACCAGCTGACCAAATCACCACCAGCTGACCGAGTCTGGGTTTGGAAGGTCACTGACCGCGGCTGACTGGGGGTCTCGTGGGCTGCAACTGACTCTGACGGGGGTCTCGTGGGCTGCATCTGACTCCTTGGTTTCGGTCGGAGATGAAGGAGGCAGCGGCGGTTGGAGATGCAGTGGCGGTCGGAGATGCAGTGGCAGTCAGAGATGCACTGCTTGGTCATCGGAGATGGAGGGAGTTAGGGCAGACGATCGTGAAAAAGCGAGAAAGGGGACTGCGTGATTTTTTTAGGGGAAGGGATAAGTTGGTCTAACTTCTCATTAACATCTTCCATTAAAAATTGAATGGAAAACCTTAGATGTCCAATTTATGTGTCCTCTAAAATCATTTCTTAGTTTTGATTTATTTAAAATAAAAATTAATTTGTATCTTATTTTCTTGGTTGTTATTTATCATTTCACATATGTTTCGAATAAAAAAAAACAAATCATAAACCTTATAATATAAATTGGCTTTTTTAACAAGAATGTGAAAACATAAGAATATGAATCCATATTTGTAATTGTGATGAAAAAAGTTGTGAAAAATTATGTGATTGATAGAAAAGAAATAGATATAGAAAACACAATTTATGGTTATTTTTATCATTCAGCAGAGTCAGTCAGATACAGAATCAAACAGACAAGTTTCAGTCAGATGTAGACTCAGTCAAAACTTGAAGACTCAGTCAGAACTTCTAACTGGGTCAGCTTCTGACTCAGTCAGTTCATACTCAGTCAGATTTATGAAACAGCCCCTAATAATTCCAAATACAACTCTACCGAAACTAAATAGTAAAAGATAACCATTCAGAATTCAAACTGTCTTTTTTTAAATTATTATTGGTTATTTATTACTAAATTACTAATGAGCTGTTGTATATGAAAACGGATCACCTCCATTTATTTCTCTGCAACCATCACTTCCATGCTGCATGCATTCAGAAATGGGTACGTCAAATGGTTGTTAATGGTGTCCACTCTGCAACTACAACACAAAGAACCAAAATAAAGGGTCACCATTGTTACTATAGTTATATGTCGTGTTGCAAGAAACAAAAAAAAAAGTATGAAGGGAGTTATTATCTCTATTTCCTTATAGTTAACCAAAATGTTATTATATAGTTACAGCATACATGTGAATTAATATTGGAATAAATTAAATTATTATTATTTTATGGTGGTAACAAAACTGATTGCAAATTGCTATATAGGTTCGAGGTAAATCCGTGGATGTCAATTTCAAATCACTAAACTTTAACTAAACGATCTCGGTATAGTCTAAAGAGACGAGTCAAATAAAAGGAATTAAATTAATGTATGAAACCTACTCAATCATATTATTAAAAACTATATCATTTGTACCAATATATAACTTCAAAGATTGTGGATAAAAGTTGAGTCGAAGCAACCAACCTAATAGAAACAACAAATTACACGAATTCCCATTTCAACCAATAAGCGAATGTGTTCATTGCACTCGATATAGGGCGTTCAGGAGTTGATAGATTCTGAGTTAGCGTACTGAATTGTCTTATATCCAAACGCAACTTGTATGCTATTTGTGTCTTGGATACACACTAATATGTGTCATGTTTGGATCGACCTTTTAATATTAATTTGTAGATATGAATAATAATACCACTTGATCCGGCAACAATTTAGGTAACCAATTACTACCGCTCAAATGAAATACTTATGTAATTACAAATGTCATTTTAATTTTTTTAGTTTCTTAATATTTAACTCAAAATCAGATGATGGGAACCTAAAGGATTAGGGAATGAGTAATTGCAATTTACAATTAATGAATAAAGTTATTAATACTAATTACTTAATTAGGACGTCGTAAAGTTTGGAAGACGGATAACTAGTTTCAAATTTGAAAATCAATATGTATAAGAAAACTAAAATGAGTACTCAACTAAAATTTATCATATTAAACTTTAAGTTTTACCAATTTATACTTTTAAATAACCTTATCTAAAATTAAAATATGAACTTAATTCTTAAATCGGTTAACCATTCGTTAAGTGGTAGACTGGTAGTTGTAGGAATTAGGATGCTTGGGTTTTCTACTTGAGACCCAGGTTCAATTCACACTTCCAATAATTGGAGGGGCATGGTGGCTCAGCTCAATAAAGGAAAACAAAGTTCTTTATGATTTTCTGTTCCATTCAGAGAGCATTCGAGTTTTACCACCAGTGGGCCTTTGGGTGGGTGGTCTTCCCCGGAACTGGAGATAACTTGGTGCGCTTAAAGGCTCCGTACGATTAGATTGACTAGCTGACGATGATCTTTTGCCATTATGTTACCCCGTACGAAGTTCCTAGACAATTCATTTTTTGTTGGCCGTTAAAAAAAAAAGTTTACTCATTTATTAAATGTGTTTTATTCATGTTGAGAGTACCTTAACTGTGTTTTTTTCTTGAATAGGTAACATTAATTATATTCTACAGTCTACACGAAAATTTTGAATTACACCATTGGATATGTTAGAACCTTTGGCCTTCTCTTTAAGATATATGTACGTCTAATTATAACCTCTATGTTCACCAGTTTAATAAAACGGGTACTAAATGATCCAAAAACTTTATTATTTTCATGTCGTCTTATAAATATATGTACCTAATTCTACCTATATTATTCACTTTTTATAATAACATTTTCATAGAATACTAACTTTTTTACTTGCAATGTTAAACTCACACGGTCACACTTCATCGGTACAATACTTAACTTTTTTATGCTAGAGGCCATGAGTATATTTGATTGTTTCATCCCTTTTAATTTTGATCTGTTTCACTTAAAAAATAACTTAAATACATACTTAGGAGATATTTAATAATATTGATTTGTATTATTAAATCAGTATAACAAAGAGAGGGAATCAATGATAAAAGTTTAAGTAAAGATAAAAAAAAAAACATAAATATATACTTCACATAATGCTAGGAAATTAGGCATATTTTTTTGTTTTAGCATGTATGCTTATTTATTTATTTATGTTTTAGACAATCTTTAACATGCATGTTAATTAAAATAATATCTATTCGAAATAATTAAATTGAATAGGTACATGTATTAAAACAAAAATCAAGAATGACAGAATAGATAAATATTCAAGATTGATCATGAAGTGAATTAAGTTAACCAAATCCGGTTCTTGAAAAAAGACCACGTCATATAACAACAAACCTACTGGTCTATTTAATTGATTGCGTGCATAATTGATGCACGTAGAAAATGTATTAATAAATAGATCGGTCCCATGTGAGCCATGTGAAATGACATTACACCCGAAAACATATATAGAACTTAACTATAAATTACCTGGATTAACTTTCCATTCATGATGTTAATTGCTCATTTTCATTTTTCGTTGTTAATATCTTCTTCAGTTGATCTAGTGGCTTATGTGATCGAACAATTAATCAATTAACGTCTAACTTCAACTTGTTTGTAATTATTAGCTTTTAAAAAATCTTTAATTCAGTTTTAGTTAACTTTAGTTCGTGCAAACTATTCAGACAAGCTAGAGCTAAATGTAGTTCAATATTTAAATTTATAACATGCGGTCTCTCATACCAATTACCATCATTGTCTATTGCCCACAAGAAGCTCACTTATTAACTTAGAACTAAACCATCAAGTTTTATGTTAGGTTTGTGTCGTGTCTAAAATTCACATATGCATTATCAAGATTAGATATTATATATACGATCACAGCCTATATTCATTTGATCTCTTTACATGTTCGCTTCATTTGACATTTGAAGTAATAACTAATTATAAAATAATTATAAAATAAAGAGTCCACACTAAATACCCAAGGTGAGGTCAACATATATATGGGCTGTATGATAAGTCGAAAATTAATCACAAGTTCGTATGGTATGCCAATGATATGTGTGATCACATTGGACATTTCTGTGACTTCATACAAGTCGTATATCATGCAAACACCTATGTCATATGGCTTGTATAACATCATAACCCTCATTCGAGTTGTATAACCTTATAACCCTTATTCATACGACTCGTATTACTATTTTCACACACATATGACTCGTATGGATGGGTACTCGAAAAAAAATCAAAAGTCTAAATCGTATTTGAAACCTGAAAAACCGATATGAAGTCTAATTCGAGTAGATTCGATTTGGATATTCGAAATCAACTCGAATAACCTGAATAAACCCGGTTATTTGAGTTGTACAGATATAAAAATCAAGGTTGTTGGGGTGAATTTAATTGGGTTGGGTAATATAATTTTAGATTCAAGTCAAGGTTACGGTAAAGACAGTAACCAGATTCAAATAAATATAACTTGTTATACAATCCGATGAAAACACTACCCTACTCGTATGTCACGTAAAGTGATGTTCGAATAATAATGGATAATAGTGTAATGTTTCTTTAGGTCACCCAATATAAACGGAGTAATTTAGCATAGCACATGGACAAGTAAAACTGAAAAAAAGTATTGTTTATGATTTACCGAGTAAAATTCGGTAATTTCTACTTCCAGATCTAAAAATCTATAGTCTGAAACCAAAGAACTTTACATAAAATGATGTACAAAGTGCATTAAAACTTGTACAAGATATGTTTTGAGTTTTGACAGAACATAATCTAAAATCAACCGTTGACGTGAGATATGGCAGCCGCGCACGGAGAAAAATGATAAAATCAACAAAAAAAAAATAATAATAAAAAAATTAAAAATTCTCTACTTATCTCTAAAAGCTTCTGAGCTGTTTTCTTTATCACCGAAAAGAACACATCACAAGTCACAAGCATCTCTTGATTTCTTTAATGAGTGTTTCTTTAAAATTCCAAAAATTATAAAAAAAATACAAACATTGTTCTTGCAATTCCTACTTCATATTGTCACTAATCACTATTACACTTCAGATAGTGATTAATCCCAATTTTCTAGCCAATTTACCTCAAGAACAAAGGAAAAAAAAAAAAACACCCTTTTTGTCTTTACCTTTTTCCAAGAAATCTTGATTACAATATTCATTTTCTTTTTCATCATAATGGGTTTGCTTTGATGGTGTAATCCAATTTGAGCCAAACACCCAAAACAAAAGCAAAAGTAGCCATCTTTGTTTCTTGATTTGGATTGGGTATGTAATATCTGGGAATTCGATTAATCGGGTTATCAATTGTGGGAATGTAAATGGGTTCTCTTGAAAATGGAGTTTTACCATCAAAAAGAGATCCTTTACTCAAATCTTTATCAAGAAACGAAAGAAACAACTCATTTGCTCAAAGACCCAGATCAAGATTTGCAAGATTCATGGTTTTAAAGAAGCTGGATTACTTGCAATGGATTTCTGCAGTTTCTGTTTTCATCTTTTTCATGTTTGTCTTTCAAATGTTCTTGCCATTATCCACTGTGGATAAAGATGGTGCAGGTTTCTTGAAGCAAAAAGATGATGATTTTAAACCGGAATTGAAGAATTTGTTTCAAGAAATTAGTGGGTTGGATTTTGGTGAAGGTGTTAAGTTTGAGCCCACCAAAATTTTGCTTAAATTCCAAAGAGAAAATAAAGATTTTGATAATTTGGCTTTCGAAGGTTCAAGAAAAGTAGTGAGATTTGGGCACAGAAAACCCCATCTTGCTTTTGTGAGTATCTTTTTAGTGATTTTAATGGATCTTTATGCTTTTTTAAGTTACAATTAAGTAACTTAATGGAATTTGTATTTGGGTTCGTTAAAGTTTTAATTTTTATTAGTTCCCTTTTTTAGGTTTTTGCAGATCTGTTGGTTGATCCACAACAAGTATTAATGGTCACTGTTGCAGCTGCTTTGAAAGCAATTGGCTATGAAATTCAGGTAATTTGATTCTTTATGAGAAATTGGTTACTTTAGTTATAATTTTCAATTTAAATGTTTTAATGGCATAAAAATGATAATCTATATAGACTAAAGTATAAAAATTTATCAATTTGGAACTAAAATAACCCAATTTCTATTAAAAATATCATTTTTAGCTTCTGTTTTTAGTTGTCACTTATGTGAAGAGAAAGGTTGCTTGATTTAGATTACTTTAGATTTGGTAAAGTGTATTATTGATCCAATTTTTTAATGATTAATGATTTTATTCTTTGGTTATGACTATTTATGTGTTAATCTTGTTTAGGTTTACTCGCTTGAAGATGGACCTGTGCATAATGTGTGGAATAATATTGGAGTTACAGTTAATATTGTGGAAGCTAATAATGATACAAAGATTATAATTGACTGGCTAAAGTATGTTTGAGTTATAAGAAATAATATTGTAATTGTATTTTGTTTAAGATGTTAATTAATAATTATTATTTAATGCCTATTTTACATATTCATTTACTGTTTGAACACTTTAATACGATCGTTGCAGCTATGATGCCATACTTGCCAGTTCTCTTGAAGCAAAAGACGCGATTTCAGGGTAAATTTAGTAGTTTACCATATTTTATTATGTTGATTTCATAAGCAATTAATTACAAAAACTTAATAAATTTAGTTGTTACAGCCTTTTACAGGATCCGTTTAAATCATTACCACTTATATGGATCATCCATGAAAAAACACTTGCCACTCGTTATAAAAAGTATGTATCAGATGACAAAATTCAGCTGATTAATGATTGGAAAACCGTATTTAATCGAGCTACAATTGTTGTATTCCCCAACCATGCACTACCGGTACATTTTAGTGACACATTAACGTTTTTAATAATTATTTTTAGAGTTAATTACACATATGGTTTCGATAGTTTACAAAAAGTAACAGCTTTGGATACTAAGGATTTAAAGTAACATGTTTGTGTTTTATGCTTTCAGTTTTGCAACGAATTTGGGTATTACGACTAACTTCCGTTAACATTTTTGTTAAGTTAGGGAGAAATGACCAAAATACCCTTTTGCTTTTCACCCTTTGAATTTGACTATGAAAGAGTCAATGGTATTTTGGTCATTTCATCCTAACTTAACAGAAGTCTACCTTAATACCCAAACTTGTAACAAAATTGAAAGCATAAAACCAAACTTATTACCTTAAACCCTTCGAACCCAAACCTGTAACTTTTCGCAAACCACAAGGACCATCAGTGTAATTTACTCTTATTTTTATTTACATGTTCTACAAGAACTCATTTTTAATTTGAATTTTTTTTTTCAGATGTATTATGCAGCATTTGATGCTGGAAACTACTTTGTTATACCTGGATTTCCATCAAAGGCGTGCAAATTAGATAATTCAATGATTGTTTTTCAAGAAAATATTCGTGGGAATATGAATTTCGGGGCCTATGATTTGGTTATTGCTATAACTGGAAGTCAATTTCTGTATAAAGGATTATGGGTAGAACATGCACTCGTTTTACAGGCGTTATCACCACTATTAGCAGAGTTTAATGATGATGATAATTTGAGTCGACGTTTCAAGATCATAATCTTGAGTCAAGATTTGAATGGTAATTACAGTGCTGCCATTGAGGTAGAATGTTTTATCTTAAACTTTGTTTTATCTACTTTATAGTACTCCTTCAGTCTCATAAAATTTAAAAATTTTGAAGGGTTTATAGGCTAATGACTAATATAAGTGTTTGATTGTCTATTAAATGCCTAAAGTAATTATCTTTTGGAAAAAAGCTTAAACCTTTATGGGATATCTAGAGGTGGAAATTTTGACCCGTTAAACTGTTAAAGATGGGTAGATTAGGTTTGCGTTATTTCTGAAACGGGTCAAATAAAAAAGTACCTAAATGGGAACAAGTCAAACAGGTTGAAAGTCACCCATAGTCTACTCTTAGTGCATACATCATAACATTTTTTGACTAAAAACATTTTTGTTGAAATAATATATTATTTCGTAATTCTAAATAAGAGTGTCTTGTTAATAGAAGATTCTTCGAAATGAAAAAGAACAGATAAAAGGCGGTTATAGAAGATTTCAAGACACGCTAAAAATGACCCATTTCAACCCGTATACCAACCCGCCCATGTACATCTTGCCATTTCCACATGAGATGGATGGAGTATTTACATAATTGTGTTGTTTGGCTTTTAGTTCATACTAATTTAATTCTGATATTTTTCATAGGAAATTGCTTCAAATCTTAATTACCCAAATGGTACCGTGCATCATGTTGCCATTGATGATGAGGATGATGTGCACAAATTTCTTAGCATTGCGGATCTTGTGATATACGGGTCGTTTCTTGAAGAACAATCTTTTCCTGATATTCTAATAAAAGCAATGTGCTTTGAGAAACCAATAATAGCTCCTGACCTGACAATAATAAAGAAATATGTATGCTTTCTAAAATTACAACCTTTTAAGGATATAATTTAACTTTTAGATTTAGTTACAGAAATGGTTTGAAGAAAATAACAGGTTTGGGTACTAAGGGTTTAAAGTAACACGTTTGAGTTTTATGCTTTCAGTTTTGTAATGAGTTTGGGTATTAATGCTAAATTTTGTTAACTTTTCTGTTAAATAGAGTGAAATGACCAAAATACCCTATGACTTTGACTATTCAAAAAGTCAATGAATGTTTTGGTCATTTCACCTTGATTTAACGGTAGAGTTAACGGAAGTTAGTCTTAATACCCAAACTCGTTACGAAAATGAAAGTATATACCCAAACATGCTACTTTATTAACCCTTAGTACCCAAACCTGTTATTTTCCGCAAATCACAGGGACCATCTATGTAAATAAGTAACTTTTATTAACATGTTTCAGGTTGATGACAAGGTCAATGGCTACCTTTTTCCAAAGGATAATATGAAGGTTTTAACACAAATCATGCTTCAGTTGGTGTCAAATGGAAAAATATCATCTTTAGCTAGAAATATTGCATCGATTGGAAAACATACTGCAAAAAACATGATGGTTTTGGAATCCATTGAAGGGTATGCTTCGTTAATAGAAAATGTTGTTAACCTACCTTCAGAAGTTGCATCGCCAAGGGCTATATCGGAAATTCCATCTAATTTCAAAACTGAGTGGCAGTGGAAGTATTTTGAAGATATTGCAGATAGTAAATATGTAAATAGAACTTTGAGGATTTATAATTTCTTGAACAAGCTTGAAAATCGGTTGAATCGTACTCTAAAAGACAGTTTTGATGATATTTCGAGTGATGATACGTTTTTGTATAGTATTTGGGAAGAAGAGAAAAGCATTCAGACAGCATTTGCCAAAAAGAGAAGAGAAGATAGTGAGGTAATAAAGAAGTGTTTGACTTTAGACATAGTTTAGTCAAATCTTTGACTTTTTATGAAAAATCTCATAAATCATGCTAAAGAGACATTCAAAAAGGAATATTATGAACTCAAATCGAAAATAGTATTTGTTATATTTTTAATAATTAGATTTGAAGTAGTTGCTTGAGAATGGGTCAATTCAGCGTTGTCTTTCTTCTCAAACCGGTCAATTGGGTCAAATATAAAATTCTAAAGATAATTACACAAATGGTCCTTGTAGTTTGTGGATATTATATGGTTTGGGTACTAAGGTTTTAAACTAACAGGTTTGCTTTTATGTTTTCAGTTTTGTAACAGTTTTGGGTATTAAGACTAACTTCAGTTAACTTTTCTGTTAGATTAAGTTGAAATGACCAAAAATACCCTTTGACTTTGATTGTTAAAAAAGTCGAATGGTATTTTGAAAATTTTAAAAATCTGATCTTTAGTTTTTTTATGTAGTTGAGGGACAGAAGTGAGCAACCAAGGGGATCATGGGAGGAAGTATATAAAAGCGCAAAGAAAGCCGACAGAAATAGAAATGATTTGCATGAAAGAGATGACGGTGAGCTTGAAAGAACGGGTCAACCGTTGTGCATCTATGAACCTTATTTTGGTCAAGGAGCTTGGCCTTTTTTGCACCGCGGTTCACTTTATCGCGGTCTTGGGCTCGTGAGTCACTTTATTTTATCTAAAAATTTTAACTTTTTAATTTCTTTTAGATGCTATATAACATGTGACAAGATGGTCAGGTTGGGTTGACCCGATTATCCTCTTTTCTAAATTTTAAAATTTTAAAACCTGATCATTATGATTAGAAATGAACAATATTACAATTATAGTATAAATCTTTTAATTTAGATATAGAAGGTTGTATGCACTTAAAGTTGACTTTGTTTGACTTTCAACCCATTTGATTTGTTTTACCATGTTCCTCCTCTATCTAAACTTTTAATTTCTTTTTTTAGTGCACTTTTTAAAAAAAATAAATCGGTTTTTTGGTGATATTGTAGTCAAGTAAAGGTAGAAGATCAAAAACCGATGACATTGATGCATCTTCACGTCTTCCTCTTTTAAGCATACCTTATTACCGTGATGCCCTTGGTGAATTTGGCGCCTTTTTTTCAATCGCTAACCGTATCGACCGCATTCACAAAAATTCTTGGATCGGGTTTTCATCATGGAGAGCTGCAGCTAAGAAGGCATGTAAAATTCTTTGACTAATTTTTATAAAAAAAATGCACCATTTTAAGTAATTTAATGATATTATTTTTGTGTCCACAAGATTTCTTTCATTTTGTGTTAATTGATGGATATTTTGGTCAAAGATTTTCTCTAAATCATCTATCAAGCTAAAAGTTGCAATTTTTTTATAAAAACCATGTGTTTTTTCTTTTCTTATATATCTAAAAGAGTAGAGCTTTTGAAAATAAAAAACAGGCTTCTTTGTCAAAGGCTGCTGAGGTGGCATTATTGGACAACATTCAAGCGCGTAGGCATGGTGACGCGTTGTATTTTTGGGTTCGAATGGATAAAGATCCAAGAAACCCAATGCAACAAGATTTTTGGACATTTTGTGATTCTATAAACGCGGGAAATTGCAAGTAAGGATCTTAAATGTTTAATTATTTGAATACTTTTCAAGAATGCAACTTCAATCTTTAAAAACTATCCCTTGATGCTAAAAGCTTAATTATATGTGAAATGACGAAAATACCCATCAACGATGACAAATTTGTTTGATTTGTACAAGGTTTGCATTCTCTGAAGCTTTCAAGAAAATGTATGGCGTGAATGACAATTCGACATATGTTCCTCAAATGCCTGTTGATGGAGATTCATGGTCTGTTATGAACAGTTGGTCTTTGCCCACCAAATCTTTTCTTGAATTCATCATGTTTTCAAGGTTTCAAACATCTTTTTAGTTAGTTTTAATTTAATTAATAAAAGGGAATTAAACAACTAAAAAGATTCCCTTTTTTTATGATATTGGATTTATATTGTATAAACATTTTGCAGAATGTTTGTGAACGCATTGGATGCGCAAATTTATGAGGAGCATCATCAAACTGGTTTTTGCTACTTAAGTTTATCTAAGGTAATCTTTGACTTTTCTCGTGTGTACTTATAACGATTTTGATTAGGTTATATCCCTTAGGTTTAAAGAGTTATAAGCAAAAAAGTTAACTTAATGGTGTTTAAGAAACATGTTAAAAGTCACTCATAGTGTATTTTAATGCATAAAACCTACTAAATAGTTTATTGAGTTAATTACACCTATATACGCAACTTAACTAGTTTAGGTATCAAGGGTATATAGTAAAAGGGTTGAGTTTATTCTTTCAGTTTTGTAACAAGTTTTGGTATTCAGACTAATTTCCGTTAACTTTTCGGTTAAATCAAGATGAGAGACCAAAATAACCTTTGACTTTGACTGTTTAAGAAGTTGAAGGGCATTTTGGTCAGTTCACCCTAGCTTAACGGAGAAGTTAGTGGAAATTAGTCTTAAATCTCAAAGTAGTTATAAAATAGAAAACATAGAGCTCAAACCTATTACTTTTAATGTTTAAACCCTTAGTATTCAAACCTGTTACTTTAAACCCATAGTTGTTACCATTCGCAAATCGCATGGTTCATGTGTGTAACTAATTCTAGTTTATTATTATATTATTGATATAACATAACTTAGCACGCAGTTAGGTATAGTTTTAATTTAAGGTTTTGCAGGACAAACATTGCTACTCGCGCGTTCTTGAGCTTCTTATAAACGTATGGGCATACCATAGTGCAAGACGAATAGTATACATAAACCCTACAACCGGAATACTTGAAGAACAACACAAGTTCAAGACCCGAAGAGGGAAAATGTGGATCAAATGGTTCAATTACAAAACCCTAAAATCCAGCGTATGGT
>WOUH02000014.1:9215395-9233705 GCA_009936405.2 Stevia rebaudiana
GCTAAAATGAGTTCAATCGGAGTTCGTTTGAGGCGGTTATGATGTTTTTAAAATCCCTCTTAGGTTTCTTAGAATAACCTTACCGGTTAATGTATTTTGTCCCATTTTAAATTTAGTAAATAATTCATGTGTTATTGTGTGAGTATTAAAGAAAAACACTGTTTTCATGATTATAATCTAAATCCAAAATTTTGGTTTATTCACTTTGGGCAACTGTCAATCTGCTTAACATGTTTGACCCATTTGACCCGCTTTCCTTATAGTTAATTTTTTTAAAGATTTGGCTGATCTGAAACAATATGAGATAAAAAAAACATTTCAAATCGAATGGTGGTTTAGTAAATGCTCGAAATTGTCACCTCAAACTGCAAAAAAATAATTTTGTGTAATTGTAATCCGGTTTATAGTTAGAAATTAGAATTAAACTTTATATTTTCATAACAACATATCATGATCAAGAAAATTACCGGAATTATACCACGACAAGGACCACCCATCATACCCCAGAATCCAGCTTTTCGATCATACCTAAATTACAAAAATTATAATTAATAATATAAAATTGATTAGGAATATACATACATGTATAAATTAAAATAAAAAAAATATATTTAAAAAAAAAACTATCATGATATATTTTACAAGAACTAACCAGTAATCACCGGGTTGTACAGGTCCAGCAAACTTTTCAGCTTTCTTGACCAACCGATCCGGTATGGGATGGCCGTTGACCGTCACATTGACTTTTCCTTGGTCAACATGTTGACCCGACCTTGAAAACTCCCTAAAGCTTTTCTTGATCATACCAACAAAAGAAGATTCATTTCCCTTTTGTTGATCCATCTCCCTATTTGTATCCCTAGATTCTTGAGACAAACCCGTATTGACAGAATATTCATTCGATGAAATCTCAATCTCACTCGCCTCTGCAGCATCTTTAATGGGCCCAAAATTAATGGGCTTTTCAGCCCGATCATTTTCGGACCTTCTGCTTACATTTCCTTTTCCGGCCCGATTATACGCTGTTGAATAGTCAAAATGATCTTGAAGTGGTGAGCCTGAAGGCGGTGGATATGGTTTATTTTCATCTAAAATGATGTTGACTTTGAATTCATCCTCTGATGCGTACGACACAGTTGACTTATAGGAAGTCAAACTCGGGCCTTTTAAAGGCAACTTATCCATTGACTCAAAGTCAAAGTTGCCCGAGTTGTCAAAATCCTCGGATGAGAAATCAGTACCACCCGATTTTGCATATTCACGAGTCTTGTGGTCAAACTTTGACTTTTCGGGCACGTTATTGGTTTCTGTATAAACAGAAAGATTAAATCTTTTGTTGTCAATAGAAACCAACATCACTGCAGAACAAGCTGCACATCTTATTTTCTTTGATTTCTTTTTAGGTACTTGAAGCAATTCAAAACATTTACAACACGCGATAAATGGTGACCCGCCAGCCACCTGGCAGCACCGCCTCACTCCGGTGGCTAAGATTCCCCTTGCGGGGCGGCGGATTTCACTAGACCATCTTGTTTTAGGAGCCGAACTATTTGAGTTTATTGAAAGATTGGAGAATCGGCGGTTGTAATCATGGTGGTGAAAAACCGGATCAAGTGGCGGCAGTGGTGGTGGTGGAGCTTGGTGGTGTTTACTGTAGCAAGCTAAACAAGAACATGTCGGGTGGTGAAACAGGCGGTCATCAGTTACATCATTACTAACATACTGTTTAGAATAATATGAATGATAAAGATTTGAACTTTTATGATTTTGTGACCCAAACGGGTCGTTAAAGACTTGAACTTGATTCAAATTAGCCACTAAGGGATAATTTTGTTGATGCGTATGAGTTTTATTGCGCGATCTCACAATTTCATATTTGAGTTCATCTAATTTCCTTAACAGCACTGTCCGATCATCATCAACCTCTAGATCGTTTGTGTTTTGAACCAGTTCTGCGTATTCATGATGAGGGGCGTTTTGGTAAGTTGATGTACCTTCTTGATAATCGGGCTCGCGGGTTCTCCAATTTGAGGCCCAAACCGATCTTCGTGAACGCGGATCTTCAAAATTTATGTTATTGTCGGGTCTTCTGCTGGAACTTGCATTAGATTTGACCCCATTTTCGGACCCAAAACTTTTATTTGAGAAATCAAGATTTGTTGATTCTTTGGAGATTTTATTTGGATCAACATCGCTCTTGTAGTCTGATTTCTCTGAAGATCCACTGGAATCCATATGTTTATTTCCTGCTGCAAAATAAAGTTTAATCAGAATATGTATGAACTATGAAGAAAAATTCAAATATAAATGAACAGAGAAGAAAACAGAATATTGACCTAATCACAGTAGTATATTATATGAAAGAATCAAAATGTGCAATAAAGATTAAAAAATAAAAAGTCTACCAACAACCATCTGAGCTAATTCAAGGCTATAAACAACCTTGATTTGACTTCTACAGAAAACAGAAACAAAGAAGAAGTCAAAATTGAAGAAGTACCAACAATATAATCCAAAATTATCGAGAATTTATCCGAAATTCGTCTTAAAATTACATTAATTGACCTCGAATTAAAAGAAAACAGAACAATCATCATCAAAATTCATGTATTTACGAAACCCTATTAGAAACCTTAAAAAAATTCACATGTTCTTCACGAGATCGAACACACCAAATTCATTTCTACACTAATTCATTAATAAGAAATCATACATTTATAGACCGACAACTGAGTTTCTTGAAGACAATAGAAAAAAATAATGAAGTCAATAATGAGGATATTACCTCGCAATTTAGTGCATAATTCCAGAAAACCCAACTAAGATTCTTCATAAAATCACATTAATTTTACCACAAATCACAAGAAAACAGAACAAGTATCATTTAAACTCATGTTCTTACCAAACCGCATAAACCTTCAAAATTCACACGTTCTTCCCAAGATCAGCCATACCCAATTCATTTCTACATCATTTCATCAATAATAAACACAAGAAATCATACATTCATAGATCAACATCTGAGTTTTTGAAGACAATCAAGCAAAACCGCTAAAAAAGAACGATCTTTACCACGAAGAACAGCACCACAACCACCACATTGATAAACTGCATAATCAGTAACCTCCGGAAGCAGATTTTCGCATTTGGGGCAGCGAACTAACCGGACTTTCGCCGGACATTCAGACATTTTTGCTCAAATCAACAATGTTTGTGGGTTTTTTTTTTTTGTTGCAGAAGATGTTGACCCAGTTCGTTATGTAAGAAGAAAGAGAGAGATTTTGTGGGATTCGCAGAAGCAAATGAAAAAGATTCTGATTTGAGAAATTATGGGTGAAATGAGAGGAAACCCATGAATGAAATCTGCAGAAAGATGAATCGAGGAGTTTTGTGAAGTCAAATCCAAGGGGAAAGAAGAAGACGTTAAAACTCAAAAGCAGCTCAACGCTCAGCCAAAAAAGGTGTACTTTCGTTGCTTTTTCTGCAAAATCTTGGGTTGCAAAATATATGTAATCACACCCTTAGATTTTGTTTCATATTGCATAATTTGTTGAGTGTGTTTTTAAGGTTATAATTAGTTTTTTTAGTCTCATAGGAAGCATTGTTGCAAACCTGGTTACAACAATGTGCTTATGTACCAAACTAGAAGTGTAGGATCCGTGGTCCTGGAAATAGTACGTCTGTTACGAAACATAGATTTGAGTTTTTTGCATGCACGTATGCGGTGCGATCAAAATTTGGCCCGACTCGTTCTCGAACAAAATTAAGTAGAAACGTAGAATAACAAGAAACGTACATAAATTGACTAAACTCGAACATGAGCAAAATTTATGTCGAAACGTTATCCAACTTGAACTTATAGCGACACACAATTAACACGTAACGAATAATTTTGTTTTCTAGTGTTCACGAACAAAAAGTTATTTAGGAGATATTGAATTTTATAGCATAGGATTAAACATAAAACGTTAGAAACTTGACGGGTTAAAGTGACCATTCAAAAAGATGAAGGCTAACTTGTGTGGATGATGTTGATTATTATGAATTTATGATTACCAACTCCAATAAATCTTGATAAGAAAGGAGTAGATGTTCGTTCAGTTTTATGCTCGTTGTGTTTGAAAGAAGCCAAATATGGGGATCATTTGTTTGCATTCCGGGGCATCAGCGCTTTCTGCGTTTATCGGGCGTGTGTGACCTTTCATCAATAGTTTACATATGTGACCGGCTTAAAAGTATTCGTTAACCGTTAAAAAAATATTTGTTTCACATGCGTGCGGTTACGATGAGGCTTTGGTCTTCGATTGCTTTTTGGATAGATCTATCGTTTTCTAATTCTAAAAGGCATAAGGACATTAATAATTGGTTTGGTGATAGTCAATTGAAGAATTCAAAAAAGGAAGCGCTAGAGGAGATATCTTTTACTATTTGGTGGGTGATCTTGTGTATCAACGCGATGTACCTATCTCAACGTAATACGTAATCTAGGAGATATCGATATGGGATTCCAGTACTCAATTGTTGTGTTATTGTTTAGTCAAATATTAATGCAGGGGTTGTCATAAATATAATTGTAGTAAGATTGTAAGATAAGAAAGCATAAAAAGCAGTGTTGTAGAAATCGCTAGGCGCTAGTCGAGCGGCGAGGTGGGGAATAGGGATTAATCGGGATTAGTCGGGATTAATCGGATTGTAAGTTTTATATGTAATTATTATAAATTGTATATATACTCACACTAATATGAATATAATACTTCAAAGTTCACATAAATAAGTCAGACTATGTAATTATAACAAGTTTTGTTCATTTGTGAACAAATTTAGTTCAGTTTTACCCAAAATCACGATGTTAAAGAGCATTTATTTTGGCCGACGGAACTGATTAATGATAATCGGTAACTAATCGGTGAGGGAAGGATTAGCGATTAATCGGGGATTAATCGAAGGCTAGTCGGGATTTTTACAACCATGATAAAAAGTAAATAGCAAACTAGAGTAACGATATATAACAAAATAAACATGATATTGTTTAGGGTGGAATTCACTTAAGGCAAAGTAACAAACTAGCGTTAAATTAACAGTATTGATGGTGTGTATAGCTGGCGGACAAATCCGGTCATCAAAATGAGGATGCGGTCAGCTATGGTTAACATCAGAGGGTTTATACAGAAATTGCCCTAGCTTGACTGACTCCTAAGTCGGTTTACCGAGTCGTATGGTTCTCTGGAAAGTTGAGGTATTCGTCCAACCACTGCTAAACCACTCTATTTTTTAGGGCTAGTTATAAAGTGGAAGGGCTCCCTTTCGGGTTACTCCAACTCTGCCTCTTGAAAATCTTATATTGTAATTGAGCCACACAAAGGTTGGGAATACAGATTTCTTACGAAAATTAGACATTTGCAGCATCTCTCGTATGTAGGTTCTTAATTGCCATTTCTATATGTGTGTGTATATATGAAATAAACGTAATTATAAAATACCAAAAAATAGGACACAATTACAGAAATAGTCTTTTACGTTTACATGAAATTGCAGAAAATGTCGTTCATCTTTAAAAGTTTCATTTGCATCATTTAATGAGAATTTTGTTGCAGCTTAGGTCCTTTATGACTACCCCGTTGACCTTTTCAATTAAATCTAGTGATGTGAAAGGCATATGAGGACATCTTTTTTCCTTTTACCTTATAAAATACCTATAGTGAATTCTTGCCAAAACATAAATAATGTTTTCTTTAACTATTTTCTTGATTTCAAAAGTTCAATGAGTTCATAAAGGACCACTGTGTTATATATTTCTTTTGGGATAATCTAATTGGTTTATTGTAATAGTTTCACATGTGAATGCTAAAATGACTGTGATAGATGTTGGTAGCACATCATAACGTTTCACAGAAGACAGAGATCTATGTTTCATACAGCATACGACCTCATGATCCCGATAGTGCTCATCAAACCATTATGATATTTTTCAAAGGTGTATTTGGAAATTCTGTCTAATCTTATTTTTTTCTATGTTCTTAAGTTTTCTTTTGCTAAGTGGGTTTGTAGATTCAAGTTGTTGTCGTTGCTCTAATCTTGAATTACCAACGGATGTTCAGAGTTATATGACGCTTAATTACCAACATGTCTTTGGTTTCAGCTAGCCATAGACTACTCCAAAAAGTTCACTTAGTACAGTTAATAGTTAGTTACAACATTATAGCGTGTATCATGACATATGTTAAGGCAATGATAAAAAAACATGTATAATTAGTAGTTTCTTTTCACTTTCAATATGTTTTTTTCTTTAATTTGCCGTGTTACTTTTCTTTTCTTTTCTGCTAGTTGGATGAACTTTTCTTTTCTTTTCTGCTAGTTGGATGAGCGTGCATCGGATGAACCGGTGAAGAAACTCCTCAAGAACTATAAAAATGATGCAAATACTTAGATAAGAAAAGTAGTCTTTGTTGAGGATTTACTTGTATTGTTTTCAGCCTCAATAATCTTGAAAAATAGGAAACTGAGTAACATTAGGTGTAGAGAACCTGTTAGCATTTTTTATAGCATAAACTTCAATTTTTTCTTCTTTTTCTAGACGTGTGAACAATACTGCTACTTTGGTAAAAGGGTAAAGTGGGTGAGTAAAAGGGTGAAAATACATGTGCTGTAGTGGGGCTGTAGTGATTATTGATTATTCATTTTTTTTATAATTTCATTTTATAAAAAAAGTCACATTATTTAAAAGAAATAACATTATTTTAAAAAAAGTAACGAAAAAAAAAGAGTTAAAAAAAAACGTTACATTCTAGAAAAAAAACATTACATTAATTAAAAAAAACATACCATTCTTTAAAAAAAAGTCTTAAAAATTAAATCTACTAGGGGAAATACTTGTCCTTAATACGTTGTTTTTCTTTTTCGGCGAATTCCCGATCGATTCCGGTTAAATGTTCAGTATTAGAGAATAACAATTGCAACTCGTCGAGTCTGTGACGGTCTTTTTTTTACACTCGTAAACTCTTGAAGCTTCTCGCATAAGTTGTTCATCGGGTTGCTAACTTGTTGAGGTTGCAGATTTGAAGAAGATGGCCGTTTTCCCTTGGCCCGATCTCTCCCGGTCGGTCGGGCCGGCTCCTCGTCTTCGCCATTGGACTCGTTGAGGTTAAACTCAAATCGAGCATCCGATGCGCTGGCACTACCGGGGTTGCTTGATTCCGACATTTTGCTTCGCTTCGATGAAGGAGTTTGGAGTACAAAGATTTCATTCCACTTGGGACATTTTCTCAAGAGTTACCAAGCGCGCTTGTAAGAAAACTCTGCACCTTGATCGATTTGGTACCACTCTCGTGCCTCTTCCATGACCATGTCATCACTTTGGCTGCTTCGTCGGGTTTGTTGTTTTTGTTGATAAATACCGTTGAATTTTAGGACCTTTCGATTAAGGTCACCCCACTTGCTAGAGATCATGTCGTACGTACGATATTCACCACGACCCATCATTTTAAAAAACTTCGCTCGTAGTTTTTCCAAAACTCCGTTCCTATTGGCTGTTGTCTAAAAATAAATAAATAATAATTTTAACGCGATAAAATAAAAGTAACAAAAATAAGTAGAGTATTAAAAAAAACATAAATTTTTACCAACGATGGAGTTTTCGGAGGTGTAAACCCAAGCCTCGACCAAGGCAAACGCCTCATCGGCGGTCCATGGTTGTTGTTTGTTTCGACCCGCCGGTTGTTGAGAACCCAAACCGAACCCGAAGGCTCGCTTTGTTTTTTTGTGTGTCTACGTACTCTTAGTTCGGGTTGGGGTTCGGGTTAGGGTTCGGGTTGTGTGTCGGGAACCACCTCCTCTTGACTATCATCAAAGGCTTGGAATTCACCAAAACCTTGTTGACTATACCCAAAGTCGCCAAAACCATGTTGGCTACCACCGAAATCACCGAATGTATAAAATGATTGTTGACAATATTGTTGAGATGGTGGTAGCGGACGATAAACGTTGTTTGGATCGTAAAAGTTATGGTTTGGTTGGTTTGCGTTGAAGAAAAAAGAGGGGTCTCGTACAAGGTTGGGGTTAACCGGACGTTGGTTACTGTTTCAGTTGGTATGAGTGTTTTGATTGGGATCCATTGTGGGGTGAAAATTTATAAAATCTTCTAAAAGTTTTATAAAAATAAAGAAGGGAGAAAGAGTTGGGGTGAGGATATTGAAAGAGTGAGTGTGGTATTTATATAAAAGAAAAAAGTAATTTTTTTTAAACCTTCAAACGGTCGGATTTTTTTGGCTTTGATGCCGTTGGTGGAGTCCCGGCGTGACTAATAACGCATGCAAAAATTGAAGGCAGGGCGGTGTTGGGCGTTATGGGGGCGTGGTGGGTGGCATTAACGCCCCAACCACGTGTATACCAGAGAGTCTAAGTTAACAAACATAGGTTGTACCGTCTCTGAAGTCTACTACTTCTTCGTTGAATGATCGTCTCATTTCATCTTAATCGAGTCGATACCCGCTAATTAATAGCTATCTCATCTTTAATTATCAAAATTTGCTTAAGTTGCTACCTTCGGCTCTTCGTTGTTCATTGTCGAAATTCGACATTCATTGTCAAAACATTTTTTTTGAAGATTTTGATTTGTTTATTTAATTATTTTTCTCAGTTGGTTTATTCGAATAAATTTGAATTCAATAAGCGTTTTTTAATCAAGTTTTTTAAATTTTCTTTGAATTCGAAGTCTGATTCAGATTTTCAAATTCGAAAAACCCAAATTCGATTTGATCGTGTGCACTCTCACTTAGTGCTAAGGTTTTTAAAGAGGTTCATTAACATGTGATATATTGATACCAGTCTAACCTTTTGAAAACAAAAAAATATATATATTACGTTTTAAAAGTAAGTTTGAGATGCTAAAGAAGATGTAGAAGTTTGTTGTTTTGATGGATGACATTGTTTTGTTTGTGTTTAAAGAATTACTAGAAATAAGGACCCCGCACGTTGCGGGCGGGTCCGATATATTAACACAATTGCTACTGTTCTGTTTATGTTGACGTCGACGCTGGTAAAGTAAGGCATACGGTCCAGAGTTGTCATCAAAGCCAATGAGCAATTCTTTGTCAAATCCCTTAACGCAAACTAAGTTAATCATCAGGATATGTAAAGAATCAATGTTTACCTTTTGGGAGAACTCTTCCTACCTACAAAGGACATTGGTAAATAAGAAATGTATCTATCTTAGATGTTTTAACAAAAGAAACAGTCACCTCACTTTACTGACGTACAATTTTACAAAAATAAAAACTACCTTTGATCCCAACCCGCCTATGCAGATTTGGTAACTAAACTTATCATTCTTAGTTTGACCCGTCACGTTTTGAACATGATTATATTGTTTTGTAACATGTTTGTATCTGTTATAGTGTAGCGTCTTAAATTATATTAAATATTTAAACATCATATTAGGAATATTACATGCCATCCGTTAAGTGCAATCTATGAGTAACATAACTAAACAGACATAGTGTCAAACCTTAGTCTCCTATCTTTTGTAAATGTCTCATTCGAACCTAAGTCACCTATCTTTTGTAAATGTCTCACCCTTCTTCCGGTTGGATAACTGGGTCACCATCAGTTTGTTCACATGCCTTCTGGAACTAAGTTAAACTGTTAAACAATAAAAAAAATTGAAAAAACCCAATTAGAAACCCAAAACCAAAAAGTTGAAAGATTGAAATTAATAATCTCAAAAACTCAGGGAATGAGATAATGCATCATCATCAGGTATAGGTAACATACAGATTGCTTGTAGCTCATGAATCATTTTTGCAAATTATTAAAGTTTCATATTGTGAGTGATAAAACATTAAAAGAATGGTTTTCTTCACTTACGGAGAATTTGTTTTCTGCAAGTGGTCACAAACAAATACTAAACCTGACACATCCCTCATATTTCTTTTCATGTATCCAAATCTGGTAAAGAGCCTACAACAGAGATACTCGAGCCCACCCAATGCAGCTTATATAAATGAAAGAAAAACAACTATAAGCGAACAAATTATATAGCAACAAATAAAAAAAATAAGTTAGAAATCAAAACATAAAAAAGATGGGTTTCTAATAGTTTAAGCTAGCTTGAAGTTTTTATGAAGGAGCATAGCATTTGCATTGTGTGAAGTTTTTATTAGCATCAATAATACCTACAAATAAAGGCATTACACACAAAAATAAAAATCAAGATCACATACAACAAATCAAATGAATAGAAACATAGTTGTATACTCAGTATGAAAATAAACACAAAAAAATAAGAAACATACCACAACCTCAACAATCGCAACTATTTGTTAACTGGGAAAAAATAGATTACTTGGTATACATTAAAAGCATTACGAATAAAATAAGATGATTTAGCATACCATATGTCTTGAATACGTCTCAAAAAAGATATCCGACTACCATCACAATTTTGTTACAAATCCAAGAGCTGATAAACAACCTTTAGATTCAGAAACATATGAAGAAGTTTAAAACCAAGAAACTACTGAAAAGCAATTGTTATTATATTCACATGAACTGAAAAGTCATTTAAAGAACAAATATAATGTTTTCATGTTGTACAAATCTAGGGAAATATCAAAGTATAAAAAAAATTAACTATCATAGCAATTAGATTCATTTTGTTAAACCCAAACACTCAAAAAAACAGATGCCATTCATGATTATCTAAACAAAAATTTTGAAAATTTTAAGTAAGATTAAACCATTAGGTCACTTCATAATTACATATCACAAATGAAATCTATAATGTTAAATTGAAACAAAATAACTCTGTATATGGTGTTTTGTTGGATTTCATGGGTTTATATATGCTTAATTATTCCACCTTCTCTACAAACATTATTTATATTAACTTGAATATAAATTATGGATTTCATGATATGTTAGTTTTAGTTGACAAAATTATGGATGAATAATGCATAATCAGCAAGAAATAAACTTATAAGTACTAAAAATCACTGCTAGAGAAGACATGTCGCCATAAGGATTCAATCCAAATTAAAAAATTAACAATGATGTTTGATATTCATTCGATCAACTAATAACATAATCAATTTAACTAATCTCTATAAGGATTCAATATAAGATCTCAGAATCAATCAAACCAATTTGTATAACGATTCAATCCAACATCTCTGTTAATAATTTTTTTAAAATCAAATCGAAACCAGTTAAGATAAACTTACACATGCTGTTTTGTTACGAAATCAAAATATGTCGGAAGAGTTGTTGAATCCATTGGCTGCCTTTTGCGTTATGAATCCACAGATGATGAATCGAAGCAGTGACTGAATCGAAAAGAAGGCATCTCACCGCGTCGGAGAGAGTGAAATCGGAGTTAAGGTTTTCACCGGCGGCGATAGGGGGGTTAGGTCACCGGCAGTGATGGGTCTCAATTGCGGGTGGTGAAGCCGTGCGATGGTGGTCGGAGATGGGTGAAATCGGTGCGTTAAGGTGATGGTCGAAGGTGCCATCGGCCAGTTGATGGGATGCTGTCTCGTTTAGCCGGTAAGAGGAGGCCCGACGGCGGTGGAGGTGACTGGAAGGTGGTGGTTTATGATGGAGGTAGCAGGTCGTAGATGGAGATCAAGTAAAATAGCGATGTCGGTGGTGAACACTGTTCACACCGACATTGCATATTGTATATATATATAATTTTTGTATATATACAGATTTAAGTTCTTAACATCTTGAGATATAGTTAGACTGTCTCCAACACTGTTCGTTGGTGGGCGCACATAACTGAGGTGAAAGCGCTCGCCGGAGAAGCGCGCTAAAGGAAGAAGAAGAGAGGCCGCACGTCGCCAACAACGACGCACTTTCAATTTGTGTGGGGCCCACTCTTAAAATCCAATTAAAAAAAACACTTTAATATGCTTTTTTATTTCTCCCCTTTTAAATCAAATGATTTTAATTAATAAATTCCTAATTTGTAAAATTTAAAAAACCCTAAGAACGAGTTCGACGAGACGGTTCCAACGCCGCTAAAATAAGTTCAATCGGAGTTCGTTTGAGCCGGTTATGAAATATTTTATAATCCCTATTAGGTTTCTTAGAATAAGCCCCATATTTAGAATAACCTTACCCTAGTTTAATATAAGATTTTGGTTTTCAAATCCTGTTAATGTTTAATGAAAATGTAATTTCCAGGTAGATTAATGTGCGTGTGTAGTGTATGTGGCAGTTCAAAATAACATAAAAAAATATTTTTAAAAATAAATAATTAACTTGAGAAAACAAGAAAAAGGAAAGCAGGGGGTCGGTTCCTTGCGCCGGACGTTCGGTTAGGTTCGGGTATAGTCCTATAGATACAGGTTCGTAATAAAGTTAGGTTTGTAATCCGGTTCGGTTCTTGTCCACTTCATCATCAAACATTACAAAATACCGACTCATTTTACTTTGTGTGTGCGCATAGAAGAACCACCCACTTCTTCCCCTCATTTCAGCCCATTTTCTCCGACCGCCGATTAACCGGCGATTGACCACCACCAAACCACCGTCGTTATTGAAATTAACAACCACCGTATTATGGTTAGTCGTTATGCAATCTCTTAACAAAATGCATTTCCTCGTTGATTTCATCGTTTAACGAGTATTCAATTTGTTGTTCGATGTAATGCAGGGCGCCGGAGGACCTACCGGAGAAGACAAACAATGGCCGCCATGGTTGAAACCAATGCTTCGTGAAATGTTTTTTGTTCAATGTAAATTACACGCGGATTCGCCTAAGTCGGAATGTAATATGTACTGTTTGGATTGTGTCAATGGCCCTCTTTGCTCTCTGTGTCTCCATCATCATAAGGACCACCGCAACATTCAGGTTGATATTCTGATTCCTAATTTTTGTTATTCCAATTTTATTCATTCAATCGTTCCAAATTTCATTAACTTAACACCTTATTTCATTCACTCATGTCATCAATTTGTACTTTCCCAAATTAATCGATCAATTGATATACAGATTCGGAGGTCATCATATCACGATGTAATTAGGGTTTCAGAGGTTCAGAAACACTTAGATATAAGTTCAGTGCAGACATACGTAATCAATAGTGCAAAAGTCGTGTTCTTAAACGAACGGCCGCAACCGAAACCGGGAAAAGGTGTTACGAACACCTGTGAAGTGTGTGACCGGAGTCTCCTCGATTCATTCCGATTCTGCTCACTTGGATGTAAGGTAAACATGATCACAACTGTACATTCCGATTGCGTTGATAAATTACTAGAAATCAATAACTGATTTTGTTATTATAGATTGTTGGCTCATCGAAGAATTACGAGAGAAAAAAGACGATTTTGCCGGAGAATGATCATTTGATGACGAAGGTTTCGGATTCGGAGGATTCTTACAGCAGTAACAAACATCGCCGGCGGATAATTAGCTATAACGGCGGAGTTCATAGCTTTACTCCGTCAACGCCGCCGGCGACGGCGGGCAGCTACCGGACGGCGAAGAGGCGGAAAGGAATTCCTCATAGAGCACCAATGGGAGGATTAATCATAGAAGTCTAAATCACCACTTAGACTTTTGTTTAATTGCTATAAAGGTCCTTAATTTCTACTTTTTCTGTAATGCACCCCTGGTCAACTTTCTGTATGGGAAATACCCATATTACCCTTTAGCTCACGAGTTTGTATAAAAGCAGCCTATAGTTATAGTTTTGAAAGTAGGTAAGGAGGGATAAAAGTGTCACAATAATTAGTTGGAGTGTATTTATATAGTTTTTCTTTTTTATTTAATAAAAGTGTTGTTATAGGGTGTGAATTGATGGAATGGTGGTAAGTGGTAATTTGCTTTACTAAAATTTGCGACATGTGTATTCTGTATTTTACAATGATTTAAAATACGTCTTGTGAATTGTGATATTGCTGATGTCATATCTATGCATTATTAAATGATATTTCTTAAATATTTTTCATTGATATAAAATGTTTGGGTCAATTTTGCCTCTTCAAGATTGTCCCTTATTTGACAAGTACAAATGAGTTGACCCGTTGTTACAAAATATCCACCCGATGACTCTTTCTATCCTTTGGGGCTAGTCTTGTCTTAACCTTGTTTTTCTTTTGATGGTTCTGTTAATATAAATTTAAAGTTTTATTGGATTAATTTGGAAATTTATCCTAGTAAAATGAACTGTTCTAATTTTCAAATAAAAGGGATATATTAAATTGAGGGATCTACGTTAAAAAAACCTTAGAAACCTAGAAGCTTTTAAAACAACTAGAATGTGTCACGTGATCGTGGGTAATTAAGTCGTCATATAGCTCTTATTTCGTGCCTATAATTGTATATAAGAAAATTAATATATTAAACATAATTGGTGTAATTTGTTGACATGTTAACAAGTAGATAATTATAGAAAATGATTCACGGGTCTAAAATTATGTCAATTTCTATAATTATGAGGCTGTGACCTTAAACACATGGTTTAGGTATACATATCATTACTTGGTTGTTATAGTCGTGTTGGTCGAAAACTTACCAAAAATGTACTTACGCATTTTGTGTGTGTGTGTTTTTTTTTTCGAGTGCTAAAACACAACAAAATCAGTCCACCAAATGCACTAAGGTTATAATTTAATAAGTTGCTTGGGTGGCTACTAAGCTTTGTGTAAACCAAATATGTTTTCCAAACGAACACGTTTTTTTAATTGTGGTAATCCTGTGAATAAGAAATAATCGAAACGTGGGTTCTTTTTCCTAGGGTATATATATAATTGACAGCCCTCTTTTCGGTTCTCTTTTTTGTCTACTTTCCCTTAAAGTAATGCGTGGTGTAATTAAATATTAATACACCGGTTTTTATTTCTGTTATTTCTTGATGCATACATAATCATCAAATTAAGATATAGGTGTAAAATATTAATTTTAAAGTGAGTAGATGTTTAAACATATTATTAATTTTAATCTTAGTTATATAGATTTGGGTGTTTCGGAAATATTATTGAAACCAAAACTATCAAGCCTCAAAACGTAAACTTACATCAAAAGGCAAAAGCTCCAATCTAATAAGTTTTGTTTCCTCTTTAGTTTATCCACAAGTAAGATCAAGCTTTTCTTTTCAAATATCTTACGGTTGCTTCTCAAAATCATCAAATAGAAATCCATCAAGAATCGTTAGATGAGAACTCCTCTGGTGAATAAATGAGTATATAAAATGTTTGTTAAAGAACAGAGAGATATTGAGAGAAACATAATCGTATCTATTATTTCATATATACAACACATATATATATTGATACATTGAGAAGACCTAAGGTCACCATAATGTCTGCATTTATAACAATGTTCACTTTTTAGATTTCTCGGTATTCTAATATTCTATATATATCTACTTTTTTATTTGAATATAATCTTATGATGATGACTAGTAAGATGCCCGCGCGATGCAGCGGCGGCGACAATTTGTAATGCGGAACCCATTTTTTTTGTAATTTATTGTATTGGTTTTCTTATTCGTAGCATTAGTAATAAACAAAGTCATAAAAAGTAGTTTACATAAAAATATGATATGAAATCTTCCTAAGAAGTATATTTTTTTTTTTGGTTGCATTTATTGTCAAGTGTTTGAACCATTTATGCAAATACAAACACAAAAAACAAACTATAACTCATGATTTAGATGACCATAATTTCATATACTTCCAAGTGTCACATCAAATGTCCTTGTAGTCTTTATCGTCGATTTAATCTAGTTTATTTTAAACAATAATCGTAATAACCGTACATAGGATGATTTCTCTAGACTTTACTATGCATTGGTTTCTAAACTTGTCTTTCTAAAAGTTTACATATGTTTTTAGCATGCCAAAACAGATTTTACAGCCCAAAAATTAGGCACCAAGTAAACCCGTTTAAATTTTATTGCATTACATTTATGAACCTCGAATATAACAACCACGAATATAACAACCATTTGTTTACAAATCATTTAAAATCATCAATAAGTCTAATGTTCCAAAACATAACGTTGCTGTCGGATCATCAAAAAGACTTCCGCTTGTCAATAACTCAGTCATGCAAATTTCAGCATGATTACATTACCTTTTCCAAATATTGGTGATGCAGTCGTACCAAAAATACGCAGAAGCGTAGCGACATCTGGTTTGTAATATATCTGCATCGTTAAAAAAAATTAATAAATAAAACATTGTTTATGTTAACAATCATATCCCATAAGCACAAAAAATTGTTGGAAACAACTAACAATGATAGCTGGAAATTTCATACCACTAAGTGTGTCGGTTTGTGTTATGTTTTATCTCAAACGGGTCAAAAAAAGTACTCAAAAGACACCAACCTCCTAAACCATATCTATTATATATTTAAATTAATATTGTTTATGTAATCAATAATCATAATGAACACACTAACTATTTATTAAAAAAAAAGTATTTGCGACAAAAGACAAATGTTTTAACCAAATTGGTTGACCCACGTAAATTATCTACCTTCATAATTTCAGCATATGGATCACTATGGATGACTGTTTTCAGCTTGTGCATAATGACACTCATCAAAGATCAAAAGAGCAATATGTTGATACCTAATGAAGTCATGTGATAAGTTATGTAACAGAATTTGAGGGGTCATTACAAACACCTGCAGAACAATATACATAAATAGATATTTGTCAAATATTAATTGTTTTCTGTAACGTGACAATAAGCAAATGGGTCATTGTAACTTTAAAATGTTATTACTTTCAACTGAATGTGATTTTTAAAGTTTCAATGAAATATTAAAATTATAGTATTGAAATAACAAACCTCAAATTGTTCTATTTCCTTCTCCCAGTCATGATGACCCTTTAAGTGATTTGAACTACCACAATGGATTCCAACTTTTACATCAATAGAAACTGATACACCTTTGTGAATGTTAAGAGATTTCATTTTTCCTTTATTATTTCAGTACTTTTATTTGAAATTTTTTTTAAACTTAATTGATAATAGAAAAAATATATTTAATAAAAAGTTAACCTATACTTCTGTTTTATTTACCTTCACATTAATAAACAACTCTTTAGTTATAGAAGAACATCAATAATAGCTTTTTAAAACCCAAAAAACGGTTCTCTTTCTCCATCATAAAAGATTGTTCTTTCCTTTCTGCTGGATATAACAGTAGAGATGGGTAAAGATCCCTCTGCATATTGAGTATACATCAATATATATAAAATTTTTAGAATTGATGCATTTTTACAGTTGGCTATTGTTACAGATATGCATAATAAAAAAATAAATAAAAAAAAGTACCTTAGTTGATTTTAGTAGCAAACTACAATCATTTTCTATTATCGGTCACTGGGAGCTTCATTATGGTGTCATTAATGTCATCTGCAAAACATTACAACCTTAGTTAGCAACATAATTGTATTGTACATGTACGCAAAGAATTGTAAATCAACAATATAAAGTCATACCTACAACATAACCAAAATGATCAGCAAAGAATTGGAAATCAACAATATAAATTATATCCTTCTTCTGGGACTGCCATTAGCAAAAGAATTGTTATTAGTTTGAATCAGGAAATTGTTACAAAAAACATAACCAAAATGAGCAGCATATGATTTTACTTGCATAATTTAGCATTATATATATGGTGACAGTTATACCCTCATGAACTGCATAAATAATCATTATGATAATTACCTCCATCCGGTGGGGTTTGGGGCATTCATCTTCTTCATTATCTGAAACACAAAAAAGGATATAGAAACGGAACTGGGTTAAATTTAGGGTTGTTTAAATTACACATAGAGAAAGAGAAAGACAGAAACAAATTGGTACCGAGTTCGTCTTCATCTAGCACGTCTTCATCATCGTTGTCAACGAACCCGACAGAATTTGAAAACCTATAAATTCAATTGCTTGTACAGGTTCCAATTTTGAATCCACTGTACTCTCTTTTCCACTCTATGAATCCACTGTACTCTCTTTTTCACATAGCATGTTCATAGCAGGAAAACTAATAAAACTTTAAACGCAGAAAAAGAAAATTGGTCAAGTAAAAATAAAAACTAAACCCTTACCAAGATCCCTTGCAGTCTTGAAGTTCTGTTTCTAAACAAACACATTATGCTTAACTCAAAACTTGATGTATGAAGCAAAAATAACCCTAAGAAATACCAGCATGCAGAATATGATCAAGTAAATGCAGGGTAACAGATACAAAGTAAACTACAATGCGCAAGTAATCTATGTAAAATATGATCAAATAAAATATTTAGTTTCACCTATGTGAACCTATTAATTTATCAGGTTCAACCCG
>WOUH02000014.1:9253390-9264698 GCA_009936405.2 Stevia rebaudiana
CATGTGCTTTGAATGCTTTTGAATGTCCTTTCTCGTGCATCCCGATGATTCCGCCATCGGTCGGGGTGTTACACAAATAATAACAATTACAAAACGTGGATCAGACGATCCTACCCCAAACATCCGGCCACGACTTTTAGGATGCAAATGCTCCCACATAGCAAAGTCATCGCAATCCCGGCCCATACTCCTTCATAAGTTCTTTGTGAAATAATATCTACATTTACATCGAAAAAAAAGAAAGTGGGTTATGCAACGTCCAATATGTTCTACAAATCTTGGGCTCACAAATTATCAATTATCAGTAGTTTATTTAATCATTTTACCTGTCACCGTGGGTAAAATAAAGTTTAATCAGCTGAGGGTATAAAATAGTCGAAAGCTTTCTTTTTGGTGACGTAAGAAGTGATTTACAAACAGTCAAACACCCATTGTGTGAAATCATCAACATTGTTGAGTCTAATCTAATCACACCTAAGAGGAAAACGGTAGGTGAATCAGAGAAGAGAATTGGTACCTCATAAGGTTAAAAACATTTAAACTTTATGATAATGAAGAGATTGCCCGACTAAATGATGTTGATTATTGAGAAACTTTTAGGCATAGATTTAAAAATTTAAATGTAAATGACAAGGTGGAGAGAGACACGAACACTTGAGTGGTTTTAGAGTGACGTGTATTTACATAATTTTATGTTAAGATGGATTATAACATGTATAGGGGGGATCATGAGAAACACATAAATATAAAGAAACTTAGAAAAACTTTTCAAATCAATACTTTAACTTATAAGATTATAAATACAATAAATAAAATAAAGTTTGAAAAAAATATATAGCTCACGAAGTTACATATATGTAACAAAAACTTTACGTATGTAACTCACGAAGCTCCATACATATAACTCATGCAATACGCATATATGTAGAATACAAGCTACGAATATGTAATTACATGAGCTAAATAGTTTTCTTATTTTTGTTACATTAACATTATAATAGAATGATATAGAAAGAAAAAATGAAAAACAAATTGATTAGTAAGAGTTACGAACTTACGATTGATTTTCTAAGTTTTCTTTGATTTTAAGGTTTTTTTAGAAACCCTCTTCAACACGTTCATGCAGTTAAAGAAACCAACAACCATTTAGTCGATTCAATCAACAACTATAGTTTCAGTCAGATTCGGTCAGCATCCCTGCTATGCTTTTTAAACTGCATGCATATGAACCATAAGTGCGAGTTTTAAATCCTACTATTTAAAAACAAATAAATTCTACTACAGCAGGAAACATCTTTTCAGCTATTTTATATTTTTATTTAACTAATATTATTCAACTATAAAGCGATCAACAAAAATCTAAACGTTGAAACAAAAATTCTCAAATTGCACCCACAACCGATTCTTAAATTTAATTTAGACCGCAACCGATTCTTACCTGTTTTTTCTTCAGTGAAGTAACTTGAAATACGATTAACAAATATCTAAAAATTCAAACAAAATTTCTCAAATTTCACATGCAAATCGATTTTTGGTTTCATTTAGACCGCAAACCGGGTACATTTTTCAACCCCATTTTACCAAGAACAAGTTTAGGAATTGCAGGTGGATTATCAAGCCCCATACTTCTACTAAACTCATTTGCAAGTTCAACAAGCCGATATTTATCTTTTCCAATCGTTTTATTCGAATTATAATAACCGAGCCACGCTTGATATGCAGATTCTTTATTTTTCATCTCCACATTACACAATGCTTTCTCAACCTGAAAAAAAAATTAAAAAAAAATCAAACTTTGATTTCCACAAGTCAAAATCAAGCAACAAATGACCAAAAGAGGAAAAGTCAACCTTTTTCTTCGTATCAGGATCTATTAACGGTAATTCGCCTTTTGAAATTGGCAAATCTTTGATTGTAGACAAAAAGAATTGTTCCCATGGTGCGAGTAATAATATTCCTTGACCTTCTTTCCCTTTACGCCCTGTTCTTCCTAACCGATGAATGTATTGGGCTTTATCCGCCGGAAGCCCAACCTGTATTGGGTCATTGGGTTAAACGGGTTTGGGTCAAAACGGGTTGTGATTTGGATTTTGACAAACGGGTCATACCTGGATAACGAGTGTGACATCTGGATAATCGACTCCACGTGCAGATACATCAGAAGTTACAAGAATTAGACCCTTTGACTTTCTAAATTCATCTGAAATTCGCGTTCTGTAACTTTGTGGTTTTCGGGAATGAATTTCTCTTACGTTTAATTTGAGTTCACCGAGTAAATCTGCAACAAGTTTTGTGACCATTGCGGTTGTGCAAAACACAAGAACCTGAATATCATACGGTAAACAGTCATGTTAAATGTAATTCAACTATTATAAAGATTTTATAAATTTTTTAAAAAATATAGACCTTGTAGTGAACATCATCTGCAATATGATCTTTCAGGAGAGTGTACAATAGTGAAAACTGCTTGTCGAGTGGTGCAACTAAATGTGTTTGTTGAACCTAAAAGAATTAAAACACATGGTAACAAGAAAAAGTTATTTATTTCATAACAAAGCGCTTAAATATTAGTTACACAGATGATCCTAGTGGTTTGCGGAAAGTAACAAGTTTTTATTTAAATTTGCAAGTTTGGGTTTTGTGCTTTCAAATTTGTAACGAGTTTGGCTATTAAGGCTTGACTTTCTTTAACCCTTTTTGCTAATTTTGGAAAAAATGACCCAAATACCCAAACTTTTTTTAAAACCAAAGTCAAAGGGTGTTTTGGTCATTTTACACCAACTTAACAAAAAAAAGTTAACGAAAGTGTACGTTAAAACCCAAACTGAAAGCATAAAACTCAAACATGTTACTTTTAAACCACTAATACCAATACATGTTACTTTCTGCAAACCACAAGAACATTTGTGTAATAAATTCAACATTTTATAAAACAATTAAACAATATACCTGTGTATGAGTCTCTTCACTACCTTCGCGAACAGTGTTAATATATTCATGATCTCTTTTCAAAGCAATATGGCAAATTTGACGAACCTTCACATCAAAACAACACTTTTAACCGATTTACAAGCAACATGCCTTGTGCCAAAAGTAAAACAATATTTAAAAAAAAAAAATTAGTTAAAAACAAACCTCTGGTGGGACCGTGGCTGAGAATAGTAACGTCTGTCTCTGTTTCGGGACCGCTGCTATAATTCTTTCAATATCTTTGCGAAATCCCATGTCTAATAAATGATCCGCTTCATCAAGAACCAAAACCTTAATGCCCGTTAACCTAGTGGCGAATCCAGCTGTATTTTCAATATGGTCTTTCAGCCGTCCAGGTGTTGCTACAAGAATCTAACAATTACAAAAACAACCAAAAAAGTTAGTTATTTAACAATTACCACAATTTAAAGTTTAAACTCCCTTGCCAAAGTTTAATGTTTCTTTTTATCAAGTTGATAAAGTCAATTACACAGATGGTCCATGACTTTTGCAGAAAGTAAGAGATTTTGGTGCTAAAAGTTTAAAGCAACAGCTTTGGGTGAAATGTCCAAAATACCCTTTCAGGTACGGGTTTTATGCTTCGTTCTTGTAACGAGTTTGGGTATTAAAGCTAACTTCAGTTACTTTTTCGATTAAATAAAGCGAGATGACCTAAACACTCTTTGACTTTATGAAAAGTCAATGAAAAATGGTGAATAGTCAAAGGGTATTTTAGTCATTTAACCCTAGTTTAACAAAAAAGGTAACATATCTTAGCCTTAAGCCCTTAATACTCAAACTTGTTACAAAACTGAAAGTATACAACACAAACCTGTTACTTTCTGCAAACCAAATTGACCATCTCTGTATTTATATCAAAATAATAGAGATTTCGGAATTAAAATTATTTGCAGAGTGAATGATGACCTGGCACGGGCTTGCTTGCATGCGTTTTTGTTCTAAACCGAGTCGAGTGCCACCAATGACAACTTGAACACCAATTGAAGGATGGTATTTAATGAGTTTGTTAGCCTCCATTGCAGCTTGACTTGCAAGCTCTCTTGTAGGACAGATAACAAGAACCAAAATCGGAGGTCGCTTTTGATCACGACTGACAGTTGGCGATTTCACAACAACTTCTATCGACGGGAGCTGAAAGTAATCAAATTTATAAATTAAAAAAAAAACTTATTTTTAAAGAATGATGATTTTTACTGTCATACCAGAAATGCAACGGTTTTTCCCGTGCCTGTTCTAGCCTTGGCCAACACATCTTTCCCTGAAAAGTTAATGTAATTTAAGATCAAGATTCAACTCATTTTGGTATATGTATTTGAAAACAAACCTTAAATATTGTTTCGGTTATAAACTTTCACATACTTATCAGGTTTCTTTTTAATGGTTGAAGAATTTAATCCTTTCTAACTTCATAGGTTCCACATAATCACATAATATTATTTTGTATACAATATAAGATAAACAAATTTAGACTTGTTAATTGTAAGTTATATTCAGAAAATACAAACCTTTAAGAATGACAGGAAGAGTTGCTTCTTGAACAACAGTCATCTTCTCATAACCAGCATCCTTAATTGCTTTTAATGACAGTGGTGAAACCGCGCATTGATCAAACCTGTGAAAATATATACATGCTTTTACTAAAAAAACACTAATTGGGTCTACCCGAATCATTATTCCCCTTCTAGCTTTCGGTAAAATACACTGATCAATCGATGAACACAAAGCCTAAAACTCTAAAAGTCAAACAAAATCACACATAAGCTTAGTATAATACAGTCTTATCAAATGTACCTTGTTTCACTGAGATAGGATTCACTTCCATCAGGTGCAGTTCTTGGTGGATTCACTGCTGCTGATTTTTCTAACACCCCATCATCACCGTCTATGATCTCTTTTTCATCATCATCATCATCATCATCATCACTAATCAGTTCTGTAAACTTACTCACTGTGTTCTTCAGTCCCTCATCATCATCATCATCATCATCATCTTCATCAGAGATCATGGTGCTAGCTCTGCTATTTTTTTTACCAACTCTTTTTGACACAAACCCATCATCATTGTAAG
Organism: Stevia rebaudiana; assembly: GCA_009936405.2. Lineage (NCBI taxonomy): Eukaryota > Viridiplantae > Streptophyta > Magnoliopsida > Asterales > Asteraceae > Stevia > Stevia rebaudiana. Next base: position 9,258,450 of record WOUH02000014.1, read on the forward strand.
GCCTTTTGCCCTTACGCACATCAAAAGACTCTCGATTTCCCTTTCCCCTGTTGGAATCACGAGAAACCCTGTCATTTCTTCTCTCCGATTCACCCCCAAATCGACCCATTTTGCTTCCATTCTCTCTTCTGCTTCCAAATTCTCCACCAGATCGACCTTTTCCTCGTGAATCACGATCAATCAAACCCTTATTATACCCATTAGAATCACCCTCTCGTTTCCGCTTCATATCAGAACCCTTACCACCCCTAACAACCCTCCGATCATGATCACCACCACCATCATCGCTATCGCTATACAGCCGTGATTTCTTAAACGAGTCAGATTTCAACTCAGTAACCCAATCACTCAGCTCAGCTTCATCTTCAATCAAGCTTTTGGCGGACCGACCTTCAGAGACATTTCTGGAAGCCCTAGAAGAATACTGCAATTGCGATTGAGCTGCAGCCATTACATTAGGGAGCCCTAATTTCTTCGAGGATGAATGTGAATGGTATTTAAGTTTGTGAGGAAACACACTGGTGAAAACATCGTTCCCCCTTGGAATTGATGATGGTTTTGTTTTCATGATTGAGGATTTGAGGAAACGAAGGTGTTGTAATGAGAAGAATCTGAAGGGCATGCTACGGTGGAAATGGATGAGATTTTTCGTTAACGTTGCCGGAGGTGATTCTAAAATGAGTTTGAACGGTGGATGAGTGAAGAACTTGTCGCCGGAAAATATGAAGAAGCGGCGGAGATGGATGGATGGATGCAGAGAGATTAGGGTTTAAGCCCTCCTCTAGAAAGAAAAGGGTTTACGTGTTGTCGACAAAATTAAACGGGGAATGTACGGACGTACGGTTGTGTGCTGTTCACGAATCAACCCGGGTCCAATTTTTAATACGGAGCAGAAAAGACTGGCTCGATTTTAAATAAATTGGTTCGATTTGTTTTTTACTCGAATTAAATTGGTTTGGATAAGTAATGATGCAGATCGAACCGAATGTAACGAAGAATTGGGTTTAAAAGATCGAATGTATTTTACTTTGGCTAGAAAATGTAGAAGCATGGGTTAACTTAAACAAGCTAATGAGCGAGTCATTCAACAAGTCAACGAGTGAGCTAGCTCGAGCTCAGCTCGTTTACACATCAACCAATTTCAAGCGAGCTTTCTTCAATCTAGTTTTCGAGTAGTTTGAACAATTCTAGCAGGTTAGGATTAATAGTGTGTAACTGCAGCGATGGCTCAATAGTGTAACGATGTGAAGTTATGGCTTATAGCCACCTAGCTAATATAGTGGCCCCCGATTTTGCCAAGTTTTGTTATTAGGTTAAGCCTTTGCGAGGTTGGGTTGATAAAATGAAATAAGTTGCCCTGAGCCAGCATCCATGTTTTTGAACTAACTCAATGGTTTGAATTAGTTAGAAAAAGAGTAGCAAATATAAGTCATTTGGATTCTTTTATCGCCATCTCAGACTTGATACCACACTCCTAATATCATTTTGCATTCTTCCTCCAGAAACTTTTTATGCTTAATTGTTTGATTAAACTTTACTTTTTGGAATCATGAACTAAACGAATTACGCAAACAAGATTATGGGATGATCTCTACTTAATGATGTATTTATTATATTGTTATTTGAAGCATAGAGGGGTATGAAGTTGCTAAGTAATAATGCAACCATTACCAAGTCCATACCAACATCCCACATTGGTGCATAAGTCCATCATTCTACACAATTTTGTATTTATCACCAATGCACATATGGTGCTTTTATGTTGAGTTTGTCACACTTTTTGGGAGTTTATATTAATGCTTTATGCTTAGTTGTATATGGTTCATTTGTTGACGATGTATATGGCTCGAAAATTTGGTTTTAGCCGCTAACCAGTAATTCAAAAGGTTGTGCTTAATTAATAAGGTCTATTTATCCATTTTGTATCAATTTTCTTAGAGTTTGTTCGAATAAAATTGTAAGGCTTATAACAATACATTCAAGATATTGCCTCCATTTAAAGTTGGCTTTAGACCTCAAAAAATGTTTAGCCGACCATGTGTAAGGTTGATAAAGCTCCAAGTGAAACCAACTCGAAGTAATTTTACTCGAGATAACTAGCAGGTATAATTTTTTGAGTTAGACATAATAACTTAACGTGTGTAAGTAGTTACAAGAATGACTAGCTATCCAAGACTGACCCACTAATATAGTCCGTCTAAAAAACTGATCGTTCATTATTAGGCTAATTCATTATGAGTAAACTATAGTCAAACTAAAATGACATTCTTTTTGTATGAACTGAATACATTATTTTCTCACTCAGTTTCATGCTCAAAACCTACAAAGTTAATGATTTAAATGTTATCTATTATTTTGGTGGAATTGGGATTACTTAGTATCCAAAGGAGAAGTCATAAGAAAAGATTAAACAATTTGGTAAGTCTAGACGAACACTTCTTTGATGATATATGAAATTTGTGCTAAAAATCATTGGTGTATCAAGAGGGTGAAGCCCACGTAACAATAGGGATCCAGGTCCCTAATTAGCAAGGTTTGGGGGAGGGGAGGGGGAGTAAATTTGTTCTCTAGAACTAAGTTTGCTCCTCAGAAATAGGCATGTTGCACTCAGAGGTGCAAGGACCGAGATCGAAACCGCACCTCTAACACCCAGAGGTGTTTTTCGTTGGCATTGGGGCTCTCCCATGCTGCGATCACAGCGGAGGCTCACCACAACCCTCCTTACGGGCTAAGTTGATCGGAGTGATCAAAACTCGTCAACCTTGAATACAACTTTCCAGCCACACATTGATCTAAATCGATTCAACGATTCCTTCTCCATGAAAAAGGTTTGTTGTTACTCATGACGCAATCGTTGCAAATGGTCAGAAGATTATCTGAATAAAATTGAGGTTAAACATTGGTCTAATTGATTAAAGGTTAGAGTTTTCAACGAAGATTGACGTGTAGGTTGTTGGCGTATATAAGGTTTTCGTTAAAGTATTGCATAGAGTTCTCAAAGAGATCATCACTTAAACATTACCTTACCTTTTTCAGTCTTTTGTTTTCAAATTAATTATCATATCAAATAATAATAAATACTTTTAACACGACACTTGCATAAAAGTGTGATGAAGTGAAACCACGCCAAACACATGAATATTATCAACTTATCGTATTAAAAGTAGCAATAATACATATACTGATATACATATATGACACAACAACGTGAAAAATAATCTTCTACAACTTTACTATCAGATAATGGGTTTTGTTCACCGGTTAGGGTCTATTACAATTGGTTTGCTACTAGTATCATGGAAGCTGAGGGTTTTTGCTGCCCCAAATTGTGCATTGGTCACACCCATGTTGACACCTTGCATAAGTTACATAATCGGTCAAGAGCCATCGGAGTTGTGTTGTTTGTCAGTCGAGAATTTAAATATTATGGGGAAAACCAAAGATGATCGAGTGGCCATATGCGAGTGTGTTAAACAAGTGGCGCAATTGATCACTTATGATGCCACACGAATCCCTCTTCTACCTAGGAAATGTCGAGTCAACTCGTCATTTCCTCCTGTTGATAAGAACTACAACTGCACAAGGTAGTTTTATTTCTGTCTCCATGATCAACCATATATTCATTGTCTATTCTTACAGTTTGGCTAATGTTACACACGATAACTATAAGTGAAAATAGCTTCCACGTCATTTTGTTAATTATGAAGTATCAGATAAAATTAAATTTCATGAATCAGGGTGACGGTTAACAAATAAAAATATTGAGGTATGGATGGGTGGGGTGAGGTGGATTGGGGTAGGGGAGACCCTAGTGCGTAATGGTAAGAGGGGAATCTCACGAGTCACAGCAAAAGAATTGTGCGTTCAAACCTTGACCAAACCAGATTATTATAGAAAAATTGTAAGTGTCAATGTTCAAAGAATATATAAAAAAGCATATTAATGGGTGGGGTGGGGTGAGGAGAGACCCTAGTGCCTAATTGTTAGAGGGGAATCTCACAAGTCACAACAAAGGAATTGTGCGTTCAAACCTTGACCATATCAGATTTATTCTAGAAAAATTGTAAAGTGTCAACGTTCAAAGAAAAAATAAAAAATATAATAAGTTGGAGTATATATATGTAATTCTTAATATACTTTGTGATTAAACAAGTTGAATCGCTCGTGGGCGGCTTGTTGAAAGCTCAAATAAATGTAAGCTAAAATATTTAAACTATTAGGTATATTATGCCACTATATATTGTGTTATGAGTGGTAAAAATGTAAAAAAACTATGATACTTTTAAATTTTGTTAATAATTAAAGTGTGAAAGTATCAATTACCTCATTTTCATATAATAGTAATCAAATTATTTAGTAAGTTCATGTGAAGTGTTGGCATGTTAACATATATTTTCTTGATTAGACTATGTGTATATATGTATGTGAATGACTGAACGTAATCTATGTTTGTATACAAATACTTAAAAATTATGTTTTACTTGCAGGGTGAGCTAGGTATGGATGTACATCACGAACATGGTATGGATGTATAGCACGAACATGGACTCCAGGCATAAATGTACCATGTACTCAAAAAAATTGTGTTTAAATATAATATTTGTGTATCTTGTAAGTCTACAATACACAATTTGAGGAATACCCGACTTAGATAACCGAACGAAATGAATAATAAATTTCATAAGAACGCATATAAGAAGCAACCAAAAATTATGTTTTATTATACTCGAGAAAGACCCAACTCATTCGCCATTACTTTTAGGAAGTCTTCAACAATGATGGATCCATGTAGTTACCAAGACCACAATCACAATATCATACAATGTAAAAACGAAATGAGTTGAAATTTGTACAGTAAAAAAGTACAAAAATAATACCGACAAGTCATTGAAATACCTGATTAATCTAGGTAACTAGGACATCGTATTTATAATAAGGATTAATTATATAGTAGTGTTATACGTTTTATTTGATATTATGAAAAAAGAAAAGATTTGGTTGATTTGAGTAAAACTAAAGCACAAGTATATTTTTTGTGACACGTGAAAAGTATTATTAGTAGTGTCATTTGAAAATTTTAGAGGCAATTTTTTTAGTGAGCCTTCTCAAAACATCAATTTGTATGCTTATCTAACTACTACAAAAAAAGACCATTTGTGACCGTTAAATTAGTCGCAAAACGGTCGCAAATTTCATTTTGCGACCGCACACGGCGGTCGGTTATACCTTGGTCGCTAATTATTTTTGCGACCGAAGTATTTTTAGCAACCGATTTAGTGACCCAATTATCTGTCGCAAATTTAGCGACCGATTTTGTGACCGTCTAATTGTTGCGACCGACCTTGTGACCGAACATTTAGCGACCATGACTGCGACCGCAATTTTTGTGACAGAGTTTGTGTCACACCCCTCGAAACGGTCAACGGTTTGCGGAAGCGACTTGTGGAATTCGATGATGCGACCTTAATCGGGTCGGAGTTAGTCCATATAACCATACATGCCCGGGTTCCATCCAAGCACATGCTCCGGTTCCATCCAAGCACATGCTCCAGCTACTTAGTATCCCTGAAAGGAAAATTTGAGTTTGAAAGTCAGCATAAAGCTGGTGAGTTCGTAGGGTGGTCTCGTCTGTTTACAATTATGTTTTGAAACCTGTTTAATAAACAGTATATTATGTCTCAAAAATGTTGGTCTAATAGTTCGTAGGTTATCCTTAGAAAACCATTCGAAAAATGTTGGCGTGTGTTCTGAAATCCGTTGATAAACAGTATACTATTTTAGAAAACTGTACGGATAACTATATGTTTGTCACAAAACCATTCTGTTGCACCATAATGTATTCTGAAAACCGTTTAATAACAGTATTTATATTTCAGAAAGTTGTTCAAATGCTGATAATCTGCTTTGCAAAAACCATTCAATGTACAGTACGTATATTCTGAAAACCGTTTAATAACAGTATTTATATTTCAGAAAGCTGTTTTATGTCACAAAACCCATTCACCGTATAGTCTATTAAGTCATGAAACTGTTGTTTTGATACGTAGTCTGACAACCATTTTTGTTGACATGAATAATCAATTCAGTGGTCAAAGGTTGTTTAGTCTGCTGTCTTGTTTCTCTCGTTCATGTATGTTCAATTTGGTAAATAGTAATTATTCACAAGTTATAGTTGTGAAAATACCCCCGAAGGGTTTTAGTCAAGTCAACTGTAAATGAGTAAGTTTGTAATTTGGTCATGATAGGTTG